>CM041001.1:5140151-5157651 GCA_022985145.1 Pangasius djambal | reverse complement strand
GCTTGAACTGAAATACAAATGAGAGTAAAACCCCTAAACTTGGCTCTGAGTCACTTGTGGTAAATACACAGATTTGGAGAAATAAATAAATAAATAAAAAAGCTTAAAGAGTGAGTCACTTTAGTGAATGCCCCTGTAAGCATGGTGGAATGAAAGTTACTACTTCCGACGTGCTGACAAGACCAGTATGGGAAGCCTAATCATATTGGTGGGCATAATGAGAGAGCACACATGCTTGGGTAATAAGAGAGGGTTAAGGTGGCAGCTGGCTGCAAGTTGGATGGTGCACACGTTAACTTGCCCAGATTGGCTTCCTCGAGGAAGAAATCAGTGCAAGCAGGCAAATGAAAAACAGGCCAAAGAGACCCACCACTGGTTCAGTTTCCATGAAATCTGTTATGTCTCTTGCACATAATGTTGAAATATGCGCTCACATATACATATATACGCTTACATGTGCATGTGTGTGTCTGTGTGCTCTATTGAGAATCAAGAGTAATCTACATTTTGAGCTTGTTTTGAATCATCAGTGAAGGGAAGAAATCCCAGCACCTAATAGATCTTCCATATATGAGAGACATGCTCCTAATGGAGAGAGCTACGGGATTTGACTTGTAAGTCAACATCAACACTCAGCTCTCATGTGTATCGCATATCTGAAAGGATGATCTGGATATTGTTTATGCTTTTTTCTATCCTAATGAACATGGCTAAATAGATCAGGCATGCATATGAGAATAAAAGTGCATTCTGATTAAAGCCATGCTTGATGCACTGGAGCATGTTCTGCATTTGTCATTAGGCTTTCCTTACTCAAATTCAGTAGACTTTATGGATCATACGTCCTTATGTCATTGAGTCATTGTCAGGAATTTGTAATCTAGAGGTGCCATTTAAACATAATTGACATTTAAGGTATAAATGTAGTTTTTTTGGTGCAGTATTGATATCCAGTACACGTTCAGTATTATTTGCATAGTGCTTTATAAAACAAAGCAGCTTCACACAAATCAAGATGTAGATCTACATCCTTAATGAGCAAACACATTTGGTATTGAAGCAGTGGTCAAACTCTTATTGGGACCTGAAATGGCCACACATGGTCATCCAGTAGGGCCAAATGTCCCCTGTTTGCTTGTTCCACTAAAGGCACGACTGATAAGGTATCTGGGGTCTTTACTAGAGCACAGTGCTCAGCAGCGTCGTCCCCCATACCTCACGCCTCACTCACAACTCCACAGCCTGTCTGGGGCCAAGGGCTCTGGGGTTGGTGGGCCTGGGCTGACACATTTCTGCTAACAATCACATCACACGGATCAACATTCCGCTTTCCTGGTCCCTTGCTTTTTCCCCCCTATTCATTTCCACAAGCATCCCACCAATGGCTTCATCAAACCAACACACTCCCTCCCCAACACCCTCACACATATATGCCATGTAGGCATGTAGACATGCATGTACAAATCCATGGGTCATGAAGGCAGTGATTGCTCAAAAATTATAACCATTAAAAGTGCAACAGTATGTACTGACATTTTCTGGATTAGGATATCTTTTGTATTTAGAGGTGGTAGTTACTGTCTTTGCAATGCTATCATGATACGCTGTAACAGTGCATTCATTCTGACAATAATAATAATTCAATGGGTTAATTAAATTGTGTTGATATAAAACATCACTGATAGACAGTCCAAGCTGTCCTGTTATGTTGTAGTGCCCTCCACTGGACATAAGCTGTAATAGGTTCAATTATTAACTCTAAAGTTGCACGGGCAACATATGAGTAACATATCAACAACAGCTCTCAGATAAGAAAATTATAGGTATAAATATAACTACAAGCAGTGACTAAAGGGCCAGGCACTTTCTGACCCCACCCTTAGTGACAAAGGAAGAAAGACCAAAAGCCATTGGAACCATCAGCGCTTATTCCCAAGGAGATATACTAAACTTGCTGAGATATTGCATCACGTCCTGTTTTCAGTAGCCATCTCAAGTTGTGAACCCAAAGCTTGTTTGTTAACATCAGATCATGTTGCTAAATATATGCTCTCACATCCTGTTTCATTTGCACATCCAAATTTCCAAAATCAGTTTTTGTTAAAACTAAAAATGGCTGACTTCCTGTTTAGCAAATTTTTAGATTTGTTACATTGAGAACACTCGGCAGCTTCCAGGGAATCACCAGAAGGAAGAATCATGATGTGATGCTGAGTGGTTCAATAGTTATGAGTAGTTTTACTCATTTGTGTATTAAACTATTGTGTGTGCCTCCCTAGACGTGAATTTAGATCAGTCTTCTTGGAGCCCCTTAGGTCTTGGTCCTTGTTGGGGATGGTCTCACAATGATGTGATTCAAATTTGGTGATGATATGACAAAATTTGAAGATGTGTTGCTTTGCAGATTTGTAGTTCTGTATTTGGAGAAGCAAAAAAACTGTTTTTGAAAAAATGGGAAATGGTGGAAAATCCAATATGGCAGAAATTATTGTCATGGTATCTGTTGAACTTGACATGACCCCAAAAAATTAGAGGAAACTTTGCCTTGTGGAGTTATTATTGTTGACATATGTCCAATTTTGCCCTGATGGCGGTGCTAGAGTTGTGAGAGGTGTGCACCAAAATTGCCGTGTAGGTAGCCGAGACTGTCTTCTGTAATTTTGCCAAATTTTTATAAAAAGCATATGAAGCATTCTATGGATTGACATAGACTCTAATAATAATAATAATAATAATAATAATAATTATTATTATTATAAATATAAGAAGAAGAAAAAAGAAGAGGAATTAACTCATACCTACTGAGATTTTATTAACATTTTACTGTCACTATCAACAGAAGCGAAGAGATCCATCAGCTATAAGCTGGAGGTTTTGGTCAGGGTGGTCCATGAGAGCAATGAGGATCTGTGTGCTGTCTGCCTCACCTACTCTGCGGGTTCAGACCGTTCTGAACTATATCACCTTATTCTAGATGCGCTTTACTCAGTATTTATGGCCTCTCTTTCGTCCAACACCATCAGTTCTGTGGTGGTCTCTGAGGCTTAAACATTGTAAGTAATTGATTACAAGCATCCTTTAATGTGACTTTTATATTACAAACATTTTTGTTTATACAATTTCTTTCTTTTTTTTACATTAAAAAACTGCATCTGATCATATATCAAATATTTTATTTCCTTTTTTAAACTTTGTTTTGGGCTGGATTTTTAAAAAAATGTAACAAGACTTTTGGATTTGGGATTTTAAGGTTATGAGCTTTTTTAAAATTCATTCATTCATCTTGAGTAACCACTTTCTCCTGGCTCGGGTTGTGGTCAGACGTGATAAAACGTGTTAATTGGAAATACCAGCAATCCTACATGCATCTGCCCCCTTCTCCTGTTAAACCAGTGTAAGAAAATATGACTTCCTTGACCAGCTGGCTAAATCTCTGCATTGCCAATGTGCGAGTTCTATGAGCCACAGGCCAGTTCTACTGAGATACAAGTTCCCTGATCTGCTCAACTTCTTTTTGGTTCCTGCACTCCTGCAACTTTGTTGAGCCCCGACTACCAGTCCAATAAGTGAGATCAGCTCAGCAACCTCCATGGGACATTGCTCTGCCTCTGTGCCCTCTACAGGATTGCTGCGACTCTTGCTGGCCCATCCGGATTCTCTGCTTGCTGACATTGATGTGCCTTCAGAAAGCTCTATGATCTTTGCTTCCTGTCCAAATCCTCTGTCTGCATATATAATCACACCTCCAGGTGGCCTTGATGGTTCTGCTAGTCTGGGCCAGTCATATCCATGAGCCTCAGCCTTTCTGTGGACTCCTGCCTTATTGTTGTTGACGGATCTGTAGATGTGACCTTTATTCCCAGGTTAATCTCTGCGTCTGTTCAAAATCACAGCACGCATTTAACTCCTATGTCTGTCTTAGCCTCTGCACTCTCTGCATTCCACCATTTCTTGTCTTGTCTGTTCTGTCCACTCAACCTCTGCTTCATTCTCTGTGTCTATCCCTGGTCCCACACTGGAAATTAACTCAAGCTCCACCTCCCAGTAGTCTCTTCTGGGTCAAAAAGCAACAGGGGGCACTGTGTTGTCTACCTAGATTCTGTCCTTCCTCACGTCCTATGTTCTGTGTTCTTTCTGTCTTATTTTGTGTCTTTTGGGTCTCTATTTTAATCTTTTTTAGTTACCATGGTTGTACATTAATTATACCTGTTGCTTGCTACTTCTGGCTGTCTGATCTGTTTAAACTCTTTGTGTTTTCCATTGCGTTTGTGAAGTATTGTATGTTTAAAAGCTATTTTACCTAGCAGTGCTGTCTTGGTCATAGCTCATAGTCTTTAGTTTTCTCTGGGGTCAACCCTAGTTGGTCTGTGTGGCGTTTTGATAATGGAACATCCCGTTCTTTTTTGTCTGCCTGTAGTTTAACCCCAGCCTTGGATTCTGAGTATGATTATCAGCTATAACCTTGCAATTATTTATCCCATACTTAACACTTCAGTACTTCAGTTATAAATTATATATACAGTTAGGTCCGGAAGTATTTGGACAATGACAGTTTTTGTGATTTTGCCTTTATACACCACCACAATGGATTTGAAATAAAACAATCAAGATGTGATCGAAGTGTAGACTTTCAGCTTTATTTTAAGAGATTCCACAAAAATAAATGGCATTTACCATTTAGGAATTACAGCTTTACTTTAAGTACTTTAAGCAAAGTACTTCCATTTCGTGGAACTTCCATGGTGGAGGCAGTGTTATGGCATGGGCATGTATGGCTGCCAATGGAACGGGCTCATTGGTGTTTATTGATGATGTGACTGCTGACAGAAGTAACAGGATGAATTCTGAGGTGTATAGGGCTATACTCTCTGCTCACATTCAGCCAAATGCTACAAAACTGATGGGACGCCGCTTCACAGTGCAGGTGGATAATGACCCTAAACATACTGCGAAAGCAACTGAAGACTTTTTGAAGGCAAAGAAATGGAATATTCTTCAATAGCCAAGGCAGTTGCCTGATCTCAACCCAATAGACCATACTTTTCACTTACTGAAGACAAGACTGAAGGCAGAAAGACCCACAAACAAGCAGCAACTGAAGGTGGCTGCAGTGAAGGCCTGGCAAAGCATCTCCAGGGAGGAAACTCAGAATTTGAGTTTTGAGAACATGGGCTCCAGACTTCAGGCAGTCATTGACTGCAATGGATTTTCATCCAAGTATTAAAATTATGGTTATATTTACAATTATGTCACTTTGTCCAAATACCTTTGAGCCCCTGAAATGGAGGTACTTTGTTGAAAATGGCTGTAATTCCTAAATGGTAAATGCCATATTTTTGTGGAATCTTGATTATTTCAAATCCATTGTGGTGGTGTATAAAGGCAAAATCACTAAAACTCTGTCATTGTCCAAATACTTCCAGACCTGACTGTATAAGAGCAGTGTTAACAGCCTCCCACCTGTCTGCCCAGAATTCAGAATTTGCCACTAGATTTTGGAACATGGCTGTGGGGATTTGTGCTCATTCAGCCACAAGAGCATTAGTTATGCCTGGTGAAAAAACCTAGCATGCAGTGGGCTTTCCAGTTCATCCCAAAGGTGTTCAGAGGGGTTGAGGTCAGGGCTCTGTGCAGGCCATCCAAGTTCTTTTATACCAACTTTTGCAAATCATGCCTTTAGGGCCCGTGCTTTGTGAACAGGGGCATTGTCATGCTGAAATAAGTTTGGTCTTGACCCTTTACTTCCATCAAAGGAAAAACTTAACATTACAGTATACAAAGACATTCTAGACAACTGCATGCTTCCAACTTTTTGACAACAGTTTGGAGAAGAACCACATATGGGTGTGATGGTCAGGGGTCTGCATACTTTTAGCCATATAGTGTATTATTAAGAAACTATTAATGAAGGACTCATTCAGGCATACCGGTTATCTTGTGCCATCTAGTGGTGTAATGATGTAAAAACAATAAACAATACAGTAAAGCAGGATGTTTTTGCTAGGTTCTAGTCTATTATACAACATTTAGTTCCAGTCCACTAATTTGATTGGATGTGTGGCATTCCAAAAGTGCTTATATTCAGTATAACCACAGTGGGACAATTCACTGTTTGCCACATACAATCTAAATTCTAGCAGCAGTCCCACTGAAACTGTTACTACAGTAGTGTTAGTGACATCAGTAGACACGGCAAACAATACATATTTTCATGAATATAACTTCTGACTTAAAATATGAACGGTCTTCAGATGAAGATGAAAAGAAAGAAGAGAAGCCATTATCACTGGATGTACCTTTGATGGGAATGTACAAATCATTGTGAACTAGCTAGCCAGCTAGCCAACAGGCCATCAGTGAATGTGGCTTCTTTGAGATCTACTTCCTTTTGTGGAGCAAAAGTAAACAACTTTTTTGGCCATACTGTGTCCGAAATGTCAGTTAATTGATATTAATTTCTTATTTACAAAACTGTTGTAAAAAAGCAATATCGTATGTGCAATCATGCTGATATTAATTATAACCACACACTTGCTTGCGTGATATTGCTAAAATATAGCTTAATGCTATAAAATACCAGCACATGCCTCCAGACTTCATTCATGTATTAACTGGGAAAGTAGGCAAAGCTGACTAAGGTAATTTTTTTTTTGCTTTTGTAGTATGCAGTTATAAGAATAATACCTGTTTGGCCAACTTCCTGTTATGACATTCGATTATGCATGTATGTATAAAAGTACTGTGTTTGCTGGGAAGTTGCACCTGCATGAAGTCCCCAAGACAAATCAGTATTAGGAAACTTAGTTAAATATATTTAATATAATAATATGTTAGATCTAATATAATATTAGAGATATATTCAGATTGCCCAGATCCCAGTCCAGTTTTGCCAAGTGGCGTGTCACACGCAAAGTCTAAGTCAAGTTTCAAAACTTAGTCATGCACTTTGGTTAGCACTCATGTAATCTTTAGGCATCCAAATACACACAAGTAAAACCTATATTATTTCTAGGGAAGGCACTGTACTGCACATTAGGGTACAGCCTTACTACTGTTTAATGCTAGAAACACACTACACTGTATGTAAGAGTGCAGGCATAAACCCTTAGAGGTTAAAAGAGACGCACGGAATTTAAAACACCAACTACAGCATAACCTGCTAAGCTAAAGTATATTCAAACAGAACATAGCACACACCACCATACTGAGACCCAGTCTCAAGATGCTTTCTGTATTGACTTGGACTTGTCTTGGATTTCTTGCCATGACTTGTTTTGGTCTTGGGTGTTGGTTCCAACCAAGAGTTTGGAAAAATAATGTTCATGTTGTCTTTTCTAATCACATGCACGAAATGACAAGAAGTAATGCCTTTTTTTTTTTTTTTTTTTTTTTTTTTTTAGAAAATATAGCCTAATCAATGCACAAATGAAGGCAACTAGTTGAAGTAAAGGCTTGATCATGAAAAGGATTTGATAGTTTTCTGGTCTCAATCTTGACTTGTCCTCAAGTCTCTTAAGACACAGTCTTGACTCAATCTCAGCTAGTCCTGGTTTTGGACTTGACAATGGTGGTCTTTACTACAGCCCTAAACTCGCACTATCAAATTATATAATACATATTATAACCTAGTCTAGGGTAGGTCCATACCGGGAGGTGTTTATAAATGTGTGCTAAAAAGGAGAGGAAGCATCACACAGACAAAAGAAAAGGAATGTGTATTAGACCAACAGGAATTTTTACTACAATAACCAGTCTAACTTCAGGTCTGACCACAGGCTAACCTCAGGCTAACTTTAGCAGAACCAATTAACTTCCCTATTAAAAGTAAACAAACTAAAGAAAAAAACAAACAAACAAACAAACAAAAGAAAAAAAATACTTACCTAAATAACCCAAAACCAGAGACAAAAACCTCAAACCACCAAAATAAATGGCAGTCACAACCTACTCCCAGTGGTACTAAAGAAAATCAGGCTCACAATACCCAAAGGGGCAAAGACAATCTCAGATTCAAAATGACACAAAGTCCACACCCAGCAGTTCATTCAAGTGTTCACTAATCACAGAAAACACAAAATCAGCAAACAGAAGGGAGCAGAAAAATACTGTTCCAGCCATTTTGGCAGACTCTTAAATAAGTTTCCCAAGATGACGTAGCACGCCTGAATGAAGCCCAAGGAAACATAGAAAACAAGGACTGGATTACATTGGAACGACATCCACATGGACTGGACTTCCTGGGACCTGAAACAGACTACTCAAACACAAAACATACATGAAATATTTAATAAAACTCAGTTTAAAATACACTTTTTCCAAATTAAACTTAAATCATAACAACTTTCTCAAACATTCTGCAGCCAGGGACCTCTTTATCTGTTAAAAAACTAAATGAACATAATCCATAACATAACTGTTCAGAAACTAGGGTCTTTATTGTAAAGGCTTTCTTTCCTTTTTTACATACAAAAAGCCATTTGATTTAATTTAACATTACTTACAGTCCTACATGTTTTTGGTTACTGAGGTTTGGATTGAGCTCATTCAGTTCAAGTAACCAGCCAAATAGGCTACTAACTGTAACTATGATGCTGTAATTTTCACTACCGTAACAAAATAAATAGTGGACTGGCAGGCTATGCTTCAGGGACCCCTGGGGGTTGACAACCATGGTCCGAAGGAGCTGGCCCAGTTATGGGCCAAGTTTAAAGTTATGGTTCATATTCTAATTTCCATGTGAATCAAAAACCACATAAAGATTTCACAGTAATGGCTCTATACTCAGTCATTAAACAGTTTTCTTACCAATTTTTATTTGCAATTTTAAACATATTATTACCAGGAAGTCATTTACATTGAAGACTCCTTTACACACAGTGTATATTGCTAAGCTAAGAGATATAATGTAGGATGCAGAAAAGCGAGCTCATGCTTTTGTTACTCCTACCATTTTGTCTTTTCTTTATATGACTGTATAGCATAATGAACATAATCCCACTATCCGGTGTCACCCAGAAGAGGGTGGATTCCCTTTTGGGTCTGCTTCCTTTCAAGGTTTCTTCCTCATGTCATCTCACAGAGTTTTTCCTTTGTACACTATCGCCTGTGGCTAGCTGTAGGAATCTGAATCTACATCTGGATTTCTGTAAAGCTGCTTGTGACAATGTCTATTGTTAAAAGTATTATACAGATTGAATCAAGATGAATCTGGGAATATAGCTAACATTGTACAGAGGTCAGATTTGGCTTCTTTAGTTTGACAGTTCATGGGGAAAAGAGATCTGATTAAAGCACTATAATACTATAGTGCTGTTCTAACATATGAAAAGATAAAGATAAGTAGTTTATGGTCAGAAGTTGTGCAAATGCATATGGGTAGCTATAGCCAGTATCAGCAGTTACTTAGAGCCCCCTGAGCCACCAGGGGTCCCCTTAAGAATGCAGGCTGAAATGTGTCATGCCAACAATTTAAATGTAATAGGCATTATGCAAACAAAGGAAACATTCTTTCAGTGACCAATGACAATTACCACTCCAAAAATTAAGGAGAGCTAGCAGCGATAATCTGAATAAACCACAGATATCCATGACTTAGGGGCCAAATACAGGCCTTTACCTCATTCCATTCATCCCGCGTGCACAAGCACCCAACATTTTCCACACAAGATAAGTTTTACCTCACTCTAAAAAGTATTGAGTCATTTTGCTGGGTTATTTTGTACTAAGTTAACCCAACTTTGGGGTAGTTACCTGTTACCAGTCAGCTGGTTTTAGCTGGTCACCTAGCCACCAGCTGGTCTGGTATGGCAGTTTTAGAGGGATTTTGGACACTTTCAGGCTGGCTCTAGCTTGTCAGCCTGGTTCCAACTGGTCAGGTTGACCGGCAAGGTTGGTCAAGCTGGTTTTAACTGGTCAAGCTAGTTCTAGATGGTCAGGTTTGATGGTTTTAGAGGTGTTTTGGACATTTACAGGTTGGTTCTATCTTGTTAGGCTAGTTCCAGCAGGTCAGGTTCAACAGCCCAGTTGGTTAGACTGGTAGACTCCCTAAACCCTTTTGACCAGCCAGCTCAGGCTGCAAGGCAATCTGACCAACAATTTAGACCAGGCTGGGAGACCATTTAAACCATCTTAGGCTGGTCTAAGCTGTTTTTAAAGCAGGGTGTAACCCAACAGCTGGGTTACCTTTACCTTTAGGTTTAACTCTGACTTTGCTATAATTCTTCTACTGGAACATGATAACAGGATATGTTTGCTGCAACGGACAGAACACAAAACTGGTGATAATTCTCAAAAGACAGGAGAGAGGCACAGCACCCAGCTGAGAGAAAATCTGTAAGCAACTTATTTCTCACTTTACCATGTGTATTTTCTGTAATAACGTGTGGCATAGGTTGGACCCAGAATATATAAATCTGGCTATAGCTATTATTATGTGAAATGAAAACAAGCATATGGTAGGATAAACCTGTCTAACACCATCTGCTAGCTACAAGGCTTAAATCAGTTTCTTTTTCGAATTAGCCGTTCCACCTTAAATGGTTGCAGCTGCGATATTCCGCCGCTAGAGGCCACTATTAGTCTTTTTTCTTTTCTTTTCTTTTCTTTTCTTTTCTTTTCTTTTCTTTGTATTCATGTGGAATATTGTAAAATGACATTGAACAAGCCAGTTTAACCACTTGCACGACTGTTTTTCTTGTTTGTTGTTGTTAGTACAAATTGGGAAAAATGTTTTCTTCAACCATTTTTTTCTTAACAGGATCATGTTGTATAAAATGCATTATTTTCCTATATGACCCAATGTTAAAACTAGTATTTGAGGTGTCTAAACATTTTGGGCTAAGAAATTTAATCACAGTTTGTCAAAACAGACAGGAGACAATTATCCTTTTTTATTAGGAAGTCACAATCTTTCAGATTGTGGTGAGATTTTGATGGCTCAGTATGTGGTGTTGTTTTTTTAATCAAATAAACAGTGGTCTGAACATTGACATGCAAGAGGAAAGTCAACAACGAAAAACTATTTTAATGGCTCCATTTTACTAACCCCAAGAGTTTAATCTCTTGTTTGGAGATTTTTCACTTGTACTTACCAATGGCCCTTTATTCAATGTCATCTTACAAAATGACTCTTTATGATTCATTAAGTCCCAGTAACTCATCTTAAAGCAGATTATTCAGTCACTGCGGTGAAAGAAATATGAAAGTACTTTATTTATGAGAGTAAGGGTTGTGAGACTGGACATGGGATTTTAACTGGTTAAGTGTGAATAAGATTTTGGGTTTGGCTGGAAACAGGTTAGACCATTATAAGAAGCCATTTTCTTTTAAATCGTGGAGAGGTCTTAGTTTGTGGACCAAGATGTTTATCCCCTTAAACAGTAGTCTGAACATTACCCTATAAGAATATATTATGATTCTTTTGATGGTGACATAGACATTGGTCCAGACTGGAAGCAAGTTATACCATTTTTGGAAGTCTGTTCTTTAAGAGTCTGGTGAATCTTTGGTGTCCCAAAGAGTGTTCAATTCAATTCAATTCAATTCAATTCAATTCAATTCAATTTTGTTTGTATAGCACTTTTAACAATGGACATTGTAACAAAGCAGCTTTACAGAAATAAATGGATTAACAAAAAATATATTATAAATATGTGAATTTATCCCTGTGAATTTATCCCTAATGAGCAAGCCAGTGGCAACAGTGGCAAGGAAAAACTCCCTGAGATGATATGAGGAAGAAACCTTGAGAGGAACCAGGCTCAAAAGGGAACCCATCCTCACCTGGGTGCAACGGACAGTGCAATTATAAATAAATCCCTTCTATTATTGTGTACTATATGGACAAATGGGATGATGGAGTCCTGAGTATGAAGGTGCTCGTGTCAACCGCAGCCCCAAAGCCACTACAGCAATCGCAGTCCCAAGCCATTACAGTACAGCTCCCCATATGTGATCCCCAAGCCATCTCCACAGCCCCCAGGTGGCACCATCCCCAGCAAAACAAGTTGTTCTTCAGGCCGTCCATATGGGGCCACCCCCAGCAGCAGCAAGCGAACTCAACCAATGAGAACTCCAACCAGAATTAGGGCATCAAGATGGGTCAAGCAGCGAGGAGGAGCAGAAGGGGCACCAGGATGGGTCAGGCAGCGAGGAGGAGCAGATTTATACAAGAGATTATAATATTTTAGGGGTAAATAAGGCTTTGGGCCAGGCTAAATAAGGCCAGGTTGGGGACAAATTATCTTATTTTAGGAAGTAAGATTCTTTCAGACTGTCGTGTGTTTTGTATTGGCCCAGTATATTTTACCTCCTTAAGCAGTGGTTTGAACATGGGTCCTTCTCATTCAGATTGTGGTGAGTTTTTGTTGGCCTAAGATGTTCTACCATGAGTGATCTGACATTAATTAGGCATTTTAAACAGCATATGTCACTTTTAAAGGTTGCAGAAGACTAATCCCCATTAGACTCATGTCTGCACGCATAGATATTATAGAGGAATAGTAATGCGCACAGCTGTATTTACAACACAGTTCACTTAAAAACAGCAGAACAGTGAATAAACTGCCTGTTTGTGTTTATTCTGATTACCTATAAGTATAAATGCACTAACATCTTGCCGTTACTGTGCACAATTACCGTGCACAGAAGTGATTTTAAAAGTTCTCAGCCAAAAGAAAATGGAAATAACGGGTGTGTAAAACGCTTCAGACGCTCATCTGGTTTTAAAATATATAGATACAGATAATTACTGACTCAAGTGCCATTTTTTTGATTTCCCCCCAAGAGCTTACTAACAGTGAACACTGTCGTGTGAACACAAAGTTGTGTTAATGGTGGTTTTGCTGGAGGCAAGGGTGGTACTGTAACTTTCCCCATCTCGAAATCAATTTTAATGACTGAACCTTTGCTTGACATTTCCAGAAAAAAGCAGATAAAACAGTATAACACTAGAAACCAACACCAGAAAATGAAATGATGACGACAACAAAAAGAGTAACATATAGTAGCCCATATAGTCGTGTATTTTAGTATAAAATCTAAATGTGTACACAGAAATATATCATAGCGGTGCGTTGGTGTTTTCTGTAACATCGGGGTTATGGAGAAATACTTTTTTTTTTTTAGAGACAAAAGAAACGTTCTGCCAGCGATTCCATAATCAGCCACTAGATGGTGCGCAAACCAAACGAAAAAGCTCTACCTGGTTTGAGAGCATGACATCTGTACGTGAAAGTGCACACACCCGCAGTCACTTGCCTCTTTGCCAGATGACTGTATTCCAAAGTCAGGTCTCTAATATTGGCTAGTCTAATATTGCCGTATAGGGTTGTTCAGTAGAACGTTGGCTGAACATAAATGTCGACTGCATTAACCCCTGCATTTCTATTTTACTGAGTCGTGGAGAAAACGCCATGCAAAATTCTCTCTGCTGAATTAACTACATTCCTGGGCAAAAAATAAATAAATAAATAAATGGACCAAGCCCCAAATGGCAAATATTAAGCTTTTAATGGTCTTAACAACAAATCATTGGTCAGAAAATTAGCAAGAATGAAACAAATGCACTCCTGAGAGCTCCTGTGCCAGCATTTGCGCATTTACTTTTGCTGCAGTGAACTGGTTTGGGGAAAAGCTAGAAACTGGGAAATTCACTTATATAGTCTTCTTGTATGCAAAGGTAAAATCATGATAATGATTCAGATGCTTGGTGTAAAATTCAAACTAACCACTCTGCCCATCAAGGGCCACAAGACTTAAACATTTAAAGAAATCAAAGGGAAAAGCTCTCCCATACTAACTTCCCTTATCTATTTGTTTAATTCTTGATCATTTCCTGACCGAAGATTTGTTAGTAAGACCATCAAAAGCTTAATATTTTGCCATTTTTGGCTTGGGCCTTTTTTTTTTTTTTTTTGCCCAGGAGTGTACACTCCTGAATAAATACACTTGGAATTGATTTTTACAGCGCTTAATTAAATATGTAGGTGTTACATCAGCCCTGTGAATTTCCACCATATAATCCTGTAATTGATTAGAAATAGGATCAAGGTGAACAGCTTGGTGTGAAAATGATCACCAGATATTCTGTGATGATTTACTTCCAGTCGATTTCACCTACGTTCAGAGAATCTTTGACCCCAGCACTGGTTACAAGGTTATAACCAATGACTTAAGGCAGTTAACAGTCTCATAAAATAATTGGACGTTATAAATGTTGGGTGGTGATGTGACTATTCTCTAACACTATTACAGTGACAAATCGGATAATCTTACTTGGCCTTAATGACAGTTTTATAATGGTGTCCTCATACTGCCTTCAATAAAATTCTAGTCCGAGTCAGAACCAATAAAATAATAATAGTAAAAAAACCATTTCCTTTTTCTTTTCTGCTTACTTTTCATGTTCGGGTGTTTTTTTTTGTAGATGTCCAAGAAAAACTAATGCAAATTAAATACACTGACATAGCCTTTCCACTGAACCCTGACAAACGATTAATCGACTATTAATCTATAAACGTAACCTCGAATTTATTTTCATGAGTACAATAGAGCAACAAATGTAACCAATATAACAAACCAAGTGAAATTTGATTCGATTGTATGTCAAACAGCGCTACTGTACTTGCTGCTGTTTTGTACAACGGAAAACCCGAGTGACTAATCGAACCAGGGCTGACCCTTAGAAGATTTCAGTGTCTGATGAGGTGGATTCATGATCCAGTCTATGGGATCTTCACATGTCGTTTTAGCATCACCTCCAGTCAAAGGCTTCTAGGCTATCTGTTAACCAAATATTCTTACATCTCTCTATCAGGCCAGGCGGAGTAATCGCATTGCTCTTTAGCGTGTACTTTGCCCTGTGACCACTGGGTGGCGATAAACAGCTGACCTCAGCAGGAAAACATCCATCCAACGTTATCCGGCAGACGCACTGTCGCCTGTCGAGTAATAAAATCGGTAAAGATATCGAAGGCGCCAGGTGAGCAATAGAAGGAGCAATTGAGATAGTTCTCCTCATGTTTACCTCTATTTTCCAGCGCCACCGACGTTACTTATTAACCATACTATATACAAATAAAGATAGGTGCTTTGATAAACCTGTGACTCCGGGCGCAAGCGAGTGGGCAAACACGTTATTTTACATTCTTCCAGGTTGCAAATAAACACTGAGGTTGTTGGTGCCACGGCGGCCCTCATAAAGCTCAGTGGCTCCATACAGCTTAATGTCAGGGAAGGAATTCCGCCAAGGACAGGTCGAGCCGTGCTCATGCTTTCACTTTTACCACTTCCAGGGCTGATTTGGGTAGAGACTTCGTGAGAAACACATATCATGACAAATCTTTTGTTTTGTATAATAGAAAGAAATTGGCAAAAAAAAAAAAAAAAAAAAAAAAAAAAGGTCTGTGAGCTACCTCCAGCACAGCTTTCAGCTTGCATCATTTGCATAATGAGAAGATTTTCGTGCCGCACCATTTTAATTACACGATTTAACACACTCTCAGAAATAAAGGTACCAAAATGTACTTTTCTCGATCACCATCAACCTTTAGCTTGCATACTTTACCTGGATTACATAATTATTTTTTAATTATTTAAGGGACATAGTTGGACCTTAAACACCACAAAAAAAACATTAAAAGGTACACCACATGCACTTTCCAAGGTAAAGGATACATACCATGGGTACACACCATGCACCCTTGATGGTACCAAGCCAGACACAAGCACAAGTCCAGCTTGGTAGCTTTATTTCTGAGTGTAATTGCGTTCGTTAAATCCCTTGATGTATAAATCATTTGTAGGCTAAACTATTCTGCAAGCAAAAACGATGCATTTGAAATCGTAAATGGATTCATATTAGCCTACTGTACTCCTGACTTGATATTTCACGTATATACACATGTCCAAATATTTATCAGGCTTCTCAAATTATTCGTCTCCTCCTTTCAAGGTTTCTTCAACCAAATTTAAATTTTGATTGATTTCTTTATTGACACTTTCAAGAAAACACTGCTGATGTAAACTGTTCAAAATTAAATTTAAAAAAACAAAACAAAAACAAATATATACAAAAAAATCTTATTTTACACTTCTGGCAACAAACGTGATTTTGAACATAGAAGCTTTTTTCCTGTTTTTTTTTTTTGTGTGTTAGAAAAAAAGAAAGAAATGTATCATGGGTATGAAGACACTGGCGCAATGCGCGGTCGCCTTTAATGCGTTTGAACAGAAACACTTGAACACAGAGGACAGTATGGAACAATGGCACATGGGTCTGCTAGGATCCTAGCAGTGCAGACATTTTGCGGGGCTCATTACAATCCATAGTCAGAGGGACGTCAATGTGAATGTCATAAGCAAAGAGAATACCTCACAAACGATTTTTTTTTTTTTTACACAATATATCAACAATAAATTAATAACAGATCCCCTAGGAAGAAACCAACTCCATCATATTTACACGCAATATTCATATGAAATAATTACATAAATACTTTGTAGCTACAGTATATGTCACTATTTACATTATAGTCATTAGAACCGCATCCGTCGGTATCTTCCCCATTTCCCCAATTCATATCAATGCTGGACTGGTTTTGTGTACCTACAATATCAGATGGTTTGATTCATTTAGGCAATAACCCATGTATTTATAGATTATACATGTGGCTGTTGAGTTTGAGTGGTTGCAAATTCTGAACTTCTGTTTACAGTTTTTCAACTGTTTGCTCAATGACTTAGGGTACATGAGTCTACACATGAGATGAAAGTAAACCCGTTATGTAATATTGCACGCACTGCTTCGTCATATTTCACGCTGGATGTAGTTGTGTGTGTATTTGGTAATCAAAAAAAAAAAAAAAAAAAAAAAAAAAAAAAAAAAAAAAAAAAAAAAAAAAAAAAAAAAAAAAAAAAAAAAAAAAAAAAAAAAAAAAAAAAAAAAAAAAAAAAAAAAAAAAAAAAAAAAAAAAAAAAAAAAAAAAGCGACATGCAGAACGCCTGCTTCCATCTGGCAGTAACGACAGGCTTCAAATAATAGACTATATAATAACTAAAAAAACAAAAAACAAAACAGCAGTCTTTTATTTATTAGATAAAGAGATATCCAATAAACTAAGAATCTATTAAGAGTGCATATTAAAATTTCTCTAGTGACACCCCCAGCAACTTGACACAAAACGTCTTGAGGACAGCAGCAGCTTATTCGACCTGTGACATATTCCTTGCCAAGCTGTTCATTTTCAATACTTCTACGGTAATCTATTCAAACATCAGGAGAAAAAAAAAGAGATTGTTTTAATTTAACAAGACGTGAACACAACTAATTTTTTTTTTGTTAAATTTTGTCTTTTTACCAAAGTGCATTTTTAAATCGAACATTTTTTTTAATTATAGGTCCGCAGCCTATGTAAACCCGCTTTCGCTAGAAGGGCATCGTCGTACACGATCCGTATCACCATGTCCTTAATGATTCCCAATGCAGATCATGTCTTATTAT
>CM041001.1:4930151-5135151 GCA_022985145.1 Pangasius djambal | reverse complement strand
GAATTATGAAATTTATACCTGCAGTCGTCAGCCGCTACAATATCCATCAACAGAATATATTTGGCTTTCTTGTCCAGGCCAGTGCATCTTACTTTAAACGGAGGAAACATTCGTCTGCAAGAAATAGGAAATAAATACCTTTGAATAATCTTATAATCATTGTAACCTGTTGACTTTGGGACGACTGCAATTTGACTAAATCTGATTAGGCCAGTAGCATATTCGGTGTCAGTCTACAAATCATTTTGGTGTTGAATTATGTTGGCCTTGATGCATGAGTAGGCCTAACCTTTAGCCACTACCTAGTATAAATAATAAATCTAATTGCAGCCCTCGATCCATAAGACCAATCAAATAATAATAATAATAATAATAATAATAATTTCAGAGACCACACAAGAGATTTATCTCATTTTTGTGCTTAAATGACTCATTACGTCAACATTCATGGGTGGGTGTAATTAAAAATGAAATATCTACTGACGTAATTTCTTCAAAATGTTTACTTAAAAACTGTGTAAATTTGCATCAGGCCTCCTCCATTTAAATTGTGGCACTTTATGACAGGTCAGGATGTATTAACTACAGTCATAAAATATGATTACGTTAAAGTGATGCTATAAAAGTAGCATAGGTTGGGCTACATTTAACACTATAAAATTATATGACCGCGTTAGGCGCCATTGTATATTCTAAAGCACTTCATAAGTTTACCTGGGTGTCTCACGCTCAGATATGCTAATTGCTAAATATATAGTCAGTGGGCAACCCAAATCAATAAATCAATGCAGTAGAGTATCTCCTTGCCTACTGATAACAGGAAATTCGTACATCGCCTTGGTTTACCTTCCTGATTTGGTGATAACCATTTCTGTGCCGCACTTGTGGAAGAGCTCCCAAAGTTCCTTCGCTTCGAGGTGAACTTTCGGGTCGTCCTCCACTTCCTCCTCCGGCTCGAGTGTTTTTAGAGGCCGAAGATGAGCAGCGGCGGCCTGATGCCCCAGAGAGGAGAAGTGCAGGCCCGAATCCGCGGTGCCCATCAGCTGCTCCATGATGGGCTTCCCGAGCGCTCCTGGTAGCGAGAGCGAGCCGTTTGGTGGCAGTGCCAGAGCCGGGAAGAAGGGCGGTTGGTGGCCCAGCATGGCGCTCATGGCAAACTCTGGACCCCGGTTAGGTAAAAACGGGTGGTATGCCATACTCGAGCCCTGGATAACTGGATCTCTCATCAGGAAGGTCATCCAAAAGTCCAGATATTGCATATAGCAATATCTGATAGTCTAGAAGTTGTGCCTTGCTTTGTGTTTTCTAACAGCGCTGGAGAGTCCGATTCTTTATCCAGTTTTTCAGAAATCCGCAGAAATCCAGTTTTGTAAAGAAAACCTAAGCATCCACCGCCTAGGTTCGAGTAGCCTGCTGTTCTTCTTTAGATGGATTCCAGCAAAGTGACCGCAGCAGAGAAGAAGAGAAGGCTATCCATGAAGTCCTCGCCGGCGCTGCTGTGGAGTTTATCTTCAGTGGCTGTTGTACATGTGTACAGCTCGCTTAGCCACAACCAGAGAAAACACACACACAAAAACAAGACAAAAAGAGAACAAGTCACACTGATTTTTATAAATATTATACGAGTTCACGTTGCTGGTGGTCAAAATCTACATTCTGCTGGAACCGCGTTCGCTGCGTTTGCGTTTAGATCACTCCTTCCACACAGACGCACTGGCGGCTCAAATTAATGTCCTCGAGTCCATTAGTTTATTACACAGCCAGTATCTTCACGCGCACACACATTTCTTACTAAATAAAAAAAACAGACCCACAGACACACACACAAACGTTGGAGAAAGTCCGTTTGGCCCGCGCGGAGGTAGCGAGTTCCCAGCACCGAGATCTTAGCAGTGCTTCTGAATTCCATGAGCTCCAGAGCCGTGTGGATGTGACGCGCGTTGCCAGACGCCAGACTCCGTTGATTGGCTCTTTGACGCTTTCGGGACCAATTGTGTGCCTCCGTAGGCGTGGTTTTAACAGGTCGGGTGGAGGGGAAAGACTTGG
Organism: Pangasius djambal; assembly: GCA_022985145.1. Taxonomy (NCBI): domain Eukaryota; kingdom Metazoa; phylum Chordata; class Actinopteri; order Siluriformes; family Pangasiidae; genus Pangasius; species Pangasius djambal. Next base: position 5,133,105 of record CM041001.1, on the reverse strand, counting down.
GACTTATAAAGAGGTGTTTGGAAAAACTCGATTGCCGCCGCGAGACTGCGCTGCCTCGCTCGCTGTTTGCGCGAATAACGTCAGCAGAGACAGGGCGCGCGAGAGCAAGCGGTCAGTGGGAGCCAGCGAAGAAGAGCAAAGCAAAGCCGTAAGAAATCACTGCCTCGTGCGTGTACCGTCACGGCTCAGCCCCTCTCCAAATCTCCAAATACAACATCTGCACCTCTATGTTTGCTTGCAAGAAATCCAAACAAATTCACTGGACGCACGTAAATCTGAAGCTAATCGTATTAATAAGAGGCATGAATGGAAATCAGCTTTCTTTAATTGCATTTACACTGCAACAACATTCGAATCGAAAACTGAAAAATAATCCCATACATTTTCCCTGAACAGAATTATTGATGGATGTTAAGGGTCATTATATATGGTTTAGTTTCTTTTTTTTTTTATTGCATAGTCAACTTGTTGTAGAATGCATTGGCATTTTTCTTAATGACTTTAATTTTCACCCGAGTTTTTGACTGAGGATGTTTCACCTCAAAACGTGAATATAGTGTACCTTTAAACAGAATTCAAAGATAAATAGGCTGATTAGACCTCTAGTCTAAAATCTAATAAAAGGTACACCACATGAACCTTCCTAAGTAAAAGATACATAGCAAACCTACAGAAGATGTACCCCTGCTGCTCCAGGGAAAAGTACAGTCGCTACCTTAATTTCTGAGAATGTGCATGAAACAGTGTCCTGAACGGTTTTGAACGTGGTTTTGTGAGAAGCCGCATAATCAACAGCACCAAATCCCTCTTTCACCTGCATTATCATGACACATTGCCATTATTTAAGTATTAACCTTATATATTATAAGGCTCTGATTAGATTCTGAATATTGTCACGAAACCAGACCTCTTATTGTAATTCTTAAATGCTACTTCATGGGTTAAAAATATTCCCTTATGTATTATTTTGCTACCTTTTTTCTACAGTGCATTCTCAGAAATCAAGGTACCAGACTGTAGTTTGTCTTATCGCTGGGGTGGTGCCATTAAGGGTACAAATTTTGGACCTTCAGTGTGTGACTTTTACTCAGAAACGTGCGTGTGGTGTTGCTTTAAGCTACATCAATGATCCTTAAAGTCCAGTTAGCCTGTGTACTGTAAATTATTACTAAAGGTACACTACATTCCCCGTTTCCAAAAGATAGCCTGAATACTAAGGGTCCAAATGTATCCTTGGTGGTACCAACCCAGCACCACAGCTTTGGTAACTTTGTTTCTGCGTCTAATTAAAAGCAGTGCTTGAAAACGGTGTCCAGAATGTCTCTGAATGGTGAACAGTGGACTATATCTAATTACGGCAAACCCGGAGCCGAAGTTAGTGTGCACATGACAGGCTTTCCGCACACATGGCATGATTCATTTGCAGGTAAACAACTCCTAGTTTTGGTCAGTCATGGAGAAAAAAAAAGCATAATCAGGCCTAACTAATGACAGTGGGCAATCTATTCATTTTTACTACAAAGTCTCATCCGTTAGTGATTCATATCCACTCTTTGTTGTTGAGCATGACCTTCTGTAATCAGAAACCACAGTTTCATATTATAATAGATAAAGCTATTTTTCAATATTAGTTATGCAATTATACTGGCATGACAGAAAAGGCGACCCTTTACTCATTTATTCCTTTTTAGTGCGTAAATGTGATCTTGCAGATCACCTATCTATCTATCTATTTATTTATTTATTTATTAGAGCCACGTTTCCATTTACCACATGATTCAACAGCACATGATTCAACAGCACCGGGACACTGGATGCTGTTAATTATTAAGTCAAAATGTATAAATGATATGCAGCTTGACCAGTGTGTGTGACGACTTCTTTTCCTCCTCAAAGTTCATTTCAATGTGGCTGCCGCTAAATAGGAAGCCGTGTTGACACAGTGGCACCCTTTCATGTCCACCAGGCTTAATTAAATAAGCAGCCCTCAGAGAACTGTAAATACACTGTGTGACCCATGCATGACTGATGGTGTTTGTCATTGCTTCCTATATCTCTCCTTTACTGTGTATGAAAAGTGATTTTTTTTATTTTCTGGCAAAGCGAGTTGCCATTAGCCTACTAATTCATGCTACTTGAAAGATTTATTCACGCTTTCATTAATCCTGGTGTTGTCATTCCACTTCACAACCCACTTATGCACCTAAAAGACCTGGACTAGTTTTAGTAACCAAACTTGCTTATTTCATTTAATATATTTTCGCATGTCAGATTCATTTAACATATAATTATATGTTAATTGAATCTGACATGTGAAAATATATTAAATTGAATGAAATAAGCAAGTTTGGTTAGTTATATTATAATATTATATTATATGTATTAAATTATAATTTGGACTTTGGACTTCCAGTTCTTTTCTGCAAGCTATTAATCTGGTTCTCCATATCTCAGCAGAGGTAAATAATGTTTTTTTTTTTGTTTTTTTTAACTGTCATGCTGTCACTTGCACACTTACAAAAAGGAAAAGTGGCAGAAGACCATGAAAGTTAGTGGGTTAGTCTAAGCTGAATGAATCAACATCACGGAAGACATGAATAAGATATAAACTATGAATTATGGTATCCGTAAAGTCATCCATATACATCCTGATTTGTGTGTACACCCCATAATTGACATATACGTACTTCATCCTCTTGTTTGAAAGACGTTGTAATGACATATGCCTTGTGCACGGCTGACCCCCGTTCACTGAGCTTGCTTAAAGTATATCATTAATTGGCTTCTGATTAATGGTCACATAAACAGAGACATGGCAATGAGGCCTCAGTAGCTACTGCTACACCATGATTCACCTTACCTGTCAATTATTCAGACCTGCCTGTCATTTTTCTTTAAACCCACCAGCGCTTTCATTAGGTTGTGCAATAACCTGCTAGAAGTATTGATGAAAACTATTTTAGTTAATTAGGGGATGTGTTCATTGACTTCTTTTCAAGGAGATTCATTGTGGTCTAAGAGATATACATGAGCAAATGGAGGTGGGGAAAGCCCACAAATGCACATAAATGACTCTGGTTAATCAGAAAATGGAAATAATCCGGAATTTTAAAACTCAGTGTGGGAATTTGTCCTTCGTATAGGAAAATACTTTTTAGCACACTGGCGCACAGTTGAGTTATAGTCATGTGATATTTCAGCATGCAATTATCACCGATTATCACAAATTATCACCAAACTAAACGATGACATACAGCACAATTCTATCCAACGCCGAACCTTTTTACGTATAGAGCCCTCTATGATGCTTTGCTCTCACTATGCAGTGCTTGTTGGCACTTGTCTGTAGCACTTGCAGCAACAGTATTTATGCATCAAGTGGTCTTGTGTTGGCAATTTTATAAGACCTGATCCAATATTGGACATCTTTTGAAAAGGTTCAGATATCTACAACTAGAATGCATGCTGTCCCGATCGTGTGTAGTATTCCACAGATTCGAAACTGTTGCTAATCTGCAGTAGACTTTGCACTATCAGGAGAACCTCTGCGAAACCTGCCAGAATAAGAGGGTGCTAATTGTTTCTGAGTCATCTTGAGTTACAGTGGTTTGGTATTTATGTGGAGACAGACACGTTTGAAATGGAAACTTGAAACAGGCCATGAAGGAGACCACTGCTCTGTGGTGTGTTTAAAGAGACATTTATCACTTTAGATTTTAGACCATGGTAAAGTGTAATTTCTCAACAATAGTGTCTTGGCCAAAGTTTTGTGTTCTCCTGCAGCTTCATGTGCACAATGAAAACCCACCAGAATACTAGTGATAATAAATGAATAACACTTGAACCCAGAACCAAAACACTAAGCTTTGGTTCTTTTGTTAGCAATGGTTACCCTAATTATAACAGCAAATGTACATAGCTTTGCATTTTGTGCGCTAATTGTATACTTCCATATGCTGTCTACCACAGGCTTCAGATGGCTGTGTTTATTGCGTCAATCATGGTGCCTATAAGTTTCGTCTGCATTCAGTTGACGGAGAAACAGACCCTTATACCATTCCAGGTAATGACTTAATGCTGCAAACTTGTTGATGGTGCCAAGTGCTCCTTCATTCATTTTAAGAGAAAATCTTGGGCCTCTTGTTGTTTCCTTGTCTGGGGGCCATATGACCTGGCAGTGGGACAGCACTGAAGCGAGAGGGCATGCCAGACAGGATGCACATGAGCCTGATGTATGCTCAAGTTATCCCAATTCACAGCAGTAATTTAAGCAATTACAAAATGTGAAAAGTGATCTCGGATCAGCAGCCAAATGTGATCACTAATCTTGCTCTGCCTCATCAGCTTAGCTTACGCTTTGTGATCCTAAAGTAGACCTTTTAACTATGCTGGGTGTATTTCCCCCATTCACATTATCATTAATTCGAATCCTGTTCATATACAGTAGAACAGTATTTCTAAAATATTTGAATAATCACACTGGAAGAAGAGTATACACTATTTTCTATTTTCAAACTTTGAGAGTACCAAGAAATCAGAAACCTCGCACACTTTGGCACCACTTCTAAGCAATGTTTTAAACTTTTAGCCCACATTTTATTTGTGCTCTCCAGTGCAAGACAACACATGTTCTAAAATCTCACTGAGCCGTTACTTGAGAATGAATGAATGAATGAGTGAATAGATGAACCTTACAAAGCTCTATATTCAAATATTTTGCTACTAGTCTTCACCTAAGCAGTAAAGAACTGAAAGTTAATTCCTGTGTAAGTTGCTGAATGCATTACAAGCATTGCATTAAAATAAAAAAAAAAAAAAAAGAATATTCTTTTCAAAGAAACTGGTCCAACCTTTGTAGGAGAATTCCATGTGATTTGCAAGCTTCATGATAAATGGTCTGTTCATAAAAAAGAAAAAATAAATTTCCCTCTTTGATTTAATGTATGCCCAAACTTTGTATACAGCTCATCGTGCGTTTAAGAGCTGCGACATATTTATGTAGTGGACTTTCCAGTCCACAGTTCATCATACCACATTATTGCCCCACCTCATGATAGACCTTGAGGTAGACACAGTTTGCATTTAGTTTTGCTGCAGATTATAGTTCAGTTTTTTTTTTATTCTATCCGTTTTTGCAAAGTCGCACATTGTTAATCTAAATTGAGTTCAGCCATTTCAGTAATTCAGCCATGAAAAACTCTATTTTTACTTGGTCTGATGTACCGTATACCTTTAACCGAATCAATCCTAAAAGTTCACTCTACATTTCTTTTGTTATTATGTCGATTTCGTTTACACTTGTGTATATGGTTGCCAAATAACGCACACCTTTTAGCGTCATTCCGACTTGTTCTAAGAAGGCTGCTTGACCTTGACTCTCATTCACTGAAAATATCCGCAGATGTTTGGCATAATTCTTTCTGCAGTCACTGAGAGAGAGAGAAAGAGAGAGAGGGATTGCTCGACTTTCAGAGCTTCAAACAAGGGGTTTCCTTTGCACCTGATTTTTTTTAAAGTGTTAAATATACACACGGAAGTAAGTAAGTCAAACTTTCAACGTTTTCATGAAAGATTTTTTTAAAAATCTTTTTTTGTTCCGTTGCATTTTTGCATTTGTTGTTCTGCACAAACTCGTTTTCTTTGAAAAATTATGGCGCTACGGTATTTAAAAAAATGTAATTATTTGTCAGATTTTTTTCCCTTAATATTTTTTCATCTCGTAAAGTGTCAGAAATTTGTACTTTGCATCTGTGTGTATTTATTTGGCATAGCCAAGGCAACTAAAATCCAAACATCTAAGGCTATCTGATTAATAATCTGACAATAATTCATGTTCTGTGTTATTAAACAGTCTAATAAAAAAAAAAAGTCTAATAAACATATGCTGGCTCTGAGTCTCTAAGCAGTCATGCGAACTACAAATGGCATCCATGCTACCTAATCATACACACTAATAACAATAATAATGCAATGTGTGTGACAATGAATTACAAACACTGTGATTTGCTGTGGTTTTGCACCAAAAGATGCTCTGATGCTCTACGTTTTTTTAAAGATTGAGAGCGATTTAACAAAGAAATTGTACTAAAATCGTTAAAAATCCTGACCAGGTCTTAAAATTATGTTTGGCAAGTGCTGCAATCCACACACACACACACACACACACACACACACACACGTTTGTCTTACGTGTGGTCCTTGTGGGGACCCTCCAGTGACAATTATTAATGCAGCTAATTAAAGCAATGCTCCATCTAAAACTAACCCTAACCTTAATTTCAGTAATCAGAAGGAAAGCTTTTAGCTCCTTGTGAGGACCAGCCAAATGTCCTTACAAGATCCAAACTATCAGATATTACTATCCTTGTGGGGACGTTTGGTTTTCGTCCCTATTTGGATATAAAAACATGGACAGACACAATAAACCAATTAAAATCCTGCTAGGAAGTTTTCGATAAAAAAAAAATGGAATTATGTTTGGCAATATTATTCCAAACTCACGCCATAACACCCCCCAACACACACACACACACACACACACACACACACACACACACACACACAGCCAACCAATTAAAATCCGACTAGGAAACATCTTGGTTTTCAGAGCAAGGCAGTGAAAAGCCCATAACCTTTTCAGCGCCCAGGTCATCCCCCCTAATAAGATCCATTGCCCACGCCGAGGCTTCACCACAGTTCTTGGCGACCGATTGGTGAACCTTTGACATCCACAGCAAATTAAATGCTCACTGTATTCTTTTTTAAAAAGAAGGTGGTATTCCAGTTAATTAGTCGCGAACTGAATACGTTTGGAGCATTGCACGGCGTGTCGCCCTGGCGCCCGGTTTGTTAGTGGGGATTTGGGCTGGATCAGCTTTTGTGTGCGCCAAATGAGAAGTGACTAGCGCGGTGCCTGGGTACAGTGTCGGGTTTTCTTTTGGGAGACTGGCGACAGTTCGGGTCCATGAGGGGGGAAATCTGCGTTATCACAGGACCTCAGGACCTCATTATCTCATTTCTCTGGCCATTTTTTTTAAGGGAGCAAACCTCAGTTAAACGTAGTGCGAAGCAGAAGTGTGAAGTTTTCCCATGCATGCCATCTCTACACCATTTCACACAACAGTGCGCATATATAGACATATTTACGAGACCGGTGGAACATGTTCATGGTATTTTATTGGTCAGGAGATGGGTAGTCACCTCAGAAATGAAATATTGAGAAGTATTTCTCTATAGATATGGGCAGCCAGTTTTGAAACGTATACTTCACTATTATTATTATTATTATTATTATTATTATTATTATTATTATTATTATTATTAATCTGCAAACCTATAAAGAATACACCACACCTGTTGCTTTAACTAAAATACTTTGTTCAGGGATGCAGTAAAAAAGAACTGATCTGATAATGTTTTTTTCTTAAATAAAAATACAAAAATGTGTAAGTTAAATTGCTGTTAAATCTAAAACATTTTAATATTTTCAACGTCTAATCAAATGTGTATGAAGAAAGGCTACAATGTCGACTCCAGTGAAGTCGGTCAGCAATAAACAAGTGTTTTATTATCAAATATATTTCACAGTATGGACAATAATGTTTTCAGATAACTTGCCTATTTGAAGTGTAGCCTAATACACACGCACGCGCGCACACACACACACACACACACACCTATCCTAAAAGATTGTCAAAGAGATTTACACTTGTCTCTGCCCGAACAGACAACCTCTCAGGCCATAAGAGTAGAGAGCTGGAGCCAGGTTGTCTGGAACCCGTGAGCCACTTCCAAATCCGGATTAAAAAACGCGATAAAAATGTAGAGTAAAACGCACAAAAAAAACAACGATACTCTCGCGATAAACGGCTCGAGGCTAACCACAGCAACAGCAGCAACAATAGCAACAACACAAACAGAGATAGTGTATAAAAGTGCACCGGCAAGCTCCCGTTACTCTCGCGCGCAGCTCGCGCTTCTCCGGTCCTGAATGAGGTGCGTCCCCGCCCTGCGCTACACAAAAAAAAAACCCCGTCGTGTTTTCTGTCTCTGAAGCCTTTCTGTCTGTCTTTTGGGTTTTTCTGTCACGGCTGGGAGATGAGCAGGACTCCGAGCTGTCACGGGTCACAGGAGAGAAGCTCCGCGCTGACACAGCACAACTTCCCTCCACGCCTTTTAACCTGAGTGGAAAGTTCTAGTGTGACAGAAGGGTAACTAGGCTTCCCCATGTGCTCGCTTTACTCTTCACTCTGACATCTTTTGTTTGCCTGTATTTTAATATTAGAAATGAATTTGATAAATGCCACAAGTAAACAACAATTTCCACTTTTTTTTTCTGTGATGCATTCTTTCATTTTTTATTAATAAAAATACCCTAATTATAGTTTAACTGCAGAATTAATAATATTCCTAAATGACACCTACACCATTAATAGGAAACTCACGTTGCTGCTTATTTGGCTTTACAATTCCCCCTTGATTATTCTGCAGATTCTGATACTTTTACTGACAGTTTGTCATCGTTAAAACAAACTGTTCAGGAATAGTTTTTCTGTAGTATTTTATGCAGTCTATTGTAATTTATTTGTGGACAGCCCACATGTAGTCCTGCAGAAGCTCGAACGCAATTTTGCGCATTTTGATACAATTTGATATTGTTGCTATAGCTGATTTTTGATTATTGTGGAAAAACTGTTCAAGCAATCTCGAAAATTGTAAAATTGCAACAAAAAAGTGTATTTAATTGCTAATTGCTGAGAATGAAAAAGCCAAGGGTTCTGTTTTCATTAGGTAATAAGTATTTATTTGTTTTTGTTTCATAGTAATATACACACACACACATTATATATATATATATATATATATATATATATGTGTGTATATGTGTATATGTGTATATGTGTGTGTGTGTGTGTGTGTGTGTGTGTGTATGTGTATATATATATACACACACACACACACAGGCCTGTATATGTTTTTTAAACATTGTTCACTTACATCCCATATTACTTGTCAAATTCAGGCTCGTCCTTCAGCCGCGGGGTCAGGCCTCAAATCCTCTAACACTTCTTACACTGACCTGTGTATAATCCTGCAGAAGCTCCCACCATTAGCCAATGAAACAAAATTTGACACCAATAATAACAATAATAATAATAATAATAATTAATAATAATAATGATAAGCATGCAGTTTGTTCTCAGTAATGACACCCACTACAGGAAAAATAACTTTACCATTACCTTTTCACAGGACAGGTCGCAGGTTTTGCTGTGAGAAACATTTAATGTGCTACGAGAACATTTAAAATGTAAAGTCTTGCGTGCTTATGAACGTGTATAAATTACGAGTGCACTAATTACTGCTAATATTGCCAATCACCTTCGTCTGACCATTTATGGACATAAAAAAATATATCCACTTTTTCACGTTTTCTTATTCCGACTCAAACACTGGGTGCATTCACATGCAGTTTTGATTGACAGTTTGTCTTAATAATCTTTCTTCATTGTTGGGTTTTGCTGCAAAAATCATCATAGAAGAGTACTCTTTCTCAAAATTTTGCTGAGTATCACAGACAAATATAAAACCTGACACGATTTGGCTTGTAATTCCTTCGGAGTCCTGGTAGCTTATTCAGTGTGTATTCAAAGTGTCACGTTTTGTTTTATAGCCCAAGTGCAACAATGATCACAGGCCAGTCTCTCGCTCACTCAGTGGAGCTGCATGTCTTTATATCTAGCCTATATTATTATTATTATTATTATTATTATTATTATTATTATTATTAGTGGTAATAGTAGTAGTAGCAGTAGTAGTATTCCAATGTAGTGGTTTGCATATGACATGCATTTTTTTTTTTTTTTTTTAAAGGAAGTATTTCATCTCAGAGAGACCACTGTGGAATTACAAGAGCAGACTTTGGAGAACAAAAAGAATTTTTTTTTCTCATACTCGAAAAAAGAGGCCTGTCGCTGACTGACAATACCCAGGTCCACTGCTTCCACTAAAAACATTAGGAAGAAAGGAGGGAGAAAAAAACACCAAATGAGATTTGTTGTCGAATCCGGCGAGGGACATCAATGCTAAATTAATTTCTGCTCGTTGGATTTGGAAGACATTATGTTCAGGCCAGTCCCGAGAGAAGATACAAGCTTATCAAGAAGGTCTGGAGAATACTGATGCTTTGATGAATCTTAGTGCTTTTCTGTAAGACTCTTTATATTTTTCCATTTCATCTGCAATTTTGAAATTTTATTCTTGCTATTTTAATTTGATTCTGCTTTGTTGGCCACGTGGTTGATGAAAAAAAAAAAGTCTTTTAAAATTCAATGTAGGCCTATCTATCTGCACATGTTTTTATTTATAGGCAATGGCGTCTAAAAAAATTTGGAATTTGAAAAATTTCTGAAGCCTGTAAAATGTTTTTTGTTCCTTCAAAAATAATGTTTTAACATATCATTATCCGTGAAATTAAAAAACGTGAAAACACAATAATTATTTCATATTAATCTTTTTTTTTTTTAACGTTTTATTCACACGGTTGACAATTTGACTGATGATTAATATGCAGTATGTTGGTGTCGTAGCTTAAAAAAAAATCACATGAGGTCAGAAATTTAAAGCTGTGCTGTATTCTTGAGTGGACCTTCAAAAAAATAAATCAATAAATAAAAAGGAAATCTGAGGAAATGTATGTACAGTATTTACAGTACAGTATTTATGTTTAAAGCATCACGTGACGGATTCTAACTAGTGTATGTGTGTAACATTATAGCTCCATATGTCTCCTTTAGCTTTTCTGCATTTTTAACAGTTTAGTTTTTTTATTATAAGGTTCATATTTACTCTTAACCTAGATAGAACCGTATAGTAGCCTACTAAGGTCTCGAAATGGATATGTAGAACATCATAAATTACCATACTGATGAAAAAACTATTGACATTTGTATTAGCTCATTCTCCTGTAGCTTGCTTCAAATTTCATGACAATAATTTGGCCGGTTAGGGCATTTAAGTTATTTAAATTATACTGTGGGATGTAATATATTTTTTTTTAATTCAAGGCAGGAATCTTCCCAGTAGTACATACAGGATCCATGTTTCACTGACATGCAAAGGAGGTAAGCTCTTCCAAACTAATCCTGTGAAAATCCATACTTTCTCCATGCATCCCAAAACACTTGGTTTATCCCTCTCACAGTCATGGCACAGCAGCAAACAAGCCCTTTCAAATTTACTGCTTCTTTGTAGAGGACCATGTCTGTGTCAGGAGGTTACATAAACCACATGGTTGGTGTGCCCAGAAACATGAGCCAGACATCATTCTTTGGAGCCTGTCCCATCGGATGAGGGGAGGGGATGGGTGCAAGTTATGGACATATAACTTTGCCATTTGTTGGGCCCATCTGTGTGTCTGCTGTATGACTTGCTGCATGAAATATTCAAGGTCCAGTGAAAAGTGATCTGATGGTTGGTGTCAAGGCTCCCCCTCCTTTTTCTGGTTGTCTATACCAGGGACTAACCCTTACCAACTGCAAAAAAAAAAAAAAAAAAAAAAAAAATAGGCAGGTGACACCTTCTAGCAGTGCCCCAGCTTCCATGTCCCAATTTCGTACACCTTTCTTGGATCACCAGTTTAAAATGAATTTACTTCAAACATATCATATATCAAGCTCATATTTTCCTTCGAATAGGACCTCCATATATGGTATTTGGATTAACATTGCTATTGGTATTTCTTCCGCTTTCCAAAAAGAGTAAATATAGAATGATGCGTGTATAAATGTTTGTATAAATACATTTACATGTGCAGTAAATGCATAGGCAAGTCTTGAGCTGCATAATGAAACACAAATCTGATCATGTTAAAATGCCCATTGCCAAAACATTCAAACAGCCCAAAATCACATCACAGTATAAACTAGTCTCTAAATCAAAGTTTCATTTAGCTCAGTTCACCAGGATTCCTGTAGTTCAGACAAAATTTTCTCTTGTCCTCATAATGTACGGTTCCCCGAAGTGTTTGCAGTCCTCCAGCCTACCTTCAGAGTATACAAGGCACTGCATGCGCACTGCAGGAAAAACAATCTGAGGAAACTGGGAACAATCATAGGCAGGCATCAGCATGTTGCCATAAAAAATGCATAGGTCTTTGCATCCAGTCCACTCTGCAGCCTGACAGTCTGACGAAGCTGCGAGTGCACCATCCAGAGAAGCATGAAACACCCTACAAAACAGCAGTGAATATTGCTTTTGTTTAATAAAGCATCATCGGTGTATGGGCGTGATTAGTCAAAAAACATTGCATATTGTACTTCCATAATTGTGATGCTATGATCTGACCTTGTAGCTAGGTAGGTGTTTGTAAACCCAAAAAAATGCAACAGCAAATTAGACAACACAACAGTAAAACTAAAAACATGACAGTAATGTCAGAAACACAAGAAACTGTGGTATCTGGCACCAAGACATCAGCAGCAGATCCTTTAAGTCCTGTAAGTTGTGAAGTGGAGCCTAAAGCACATCCCACAGACGCCCAATCGGATTGAGACCTGGGGAATCTGGAGGCCAAGTCAACACCTTGAACTCTTTGTTATGTTCGTCAAACCATTCCTAAACAATTTTTGCAGTCTGGCAGGGCGCATTATCCTGCTGAAAGAGGCCACTGCCATTAGGGAATACCGTTGCCATGAAGGGGTATACCTGGTCTGCAACAATGTTTAAGTAAGTGGTATGTGTCAAAGTAACATCCACATGAATGCCAGGACCAAAGGTTTCCAAGCAGAACGTTTCCCAGAGTATCACACTGCCTCTGCCAGCTTGTCTTCTTCCCATACTGCATCTTAGCGCCATCTCTTACCCAGGTAAGCAACACACATGCAACCGGCCGTCCACATGATGTGGGCACTCTGCAGCCACATACGCAGCAGGCTGTGATGCACTATGTGTTCTGACACCTTTCTATCATAGCCAGCATTAACTGTTTCAGTAATTTGTGCTACAATAGCTCTTCTGTGGGATCAGACTAGACAGGCTAGCCTTTGCTCCCCACGTGTATCAATAAGCCTTGGGTGCCCATGACCCTGTCGCTGGTTCACCAGTTGTCCTTCCTTGGACCACTTTTAGTAGGTACTAACCACTGCATACCGGGAACACTCCACAAGACCTGCCGTTTTGGAGATGCTCTGACCCAGTCATCTAGTCAACACAATTTGTCAACGTTGCTCAGAGTCTTATGCTTGCCCATTTTTCCTGCTTAAAACAAATCAATTTCGAGAACTGACTGTTTACTTGCTGCCTAATATATCCCCCTCCTTGACATGTGCCATTGTAATGAGATAATCAATGTTATTCCCTTTACCTGTCAGTGGTTTTTAATGTTATGGCTGATATATATATATATATATATATATATATATATATAAATAATGTTATTTGTGGTCATTTGCCAATTCCCACATACTAGGAAGCTCTCACCTTCACACGACAGCTACCTGCAGAGTATGAAGGCTAACACATGCTTCTTCTGAGACATGTGAAGCCAGCAACAACATTTTTTCAAACTGTTGCTCATGCTACATCACAGGGCAGCGTAACACATGCGGAAGAAAGTGCTATTTGCCCTCTTCAGCATACATGAACTCACAGATGCCTGCGATTTGCTAGTGTCACACTGATTGACAGGGGAGAGAGAGTAATGTCATCCCTCCTACCCAGAGAGTACAGCCAAATTGGCTCTCCTGGCCTTGGATGGCTGTGGCATTGTCAGGATTCAAACTTGCAATCTCCTGACGATAGGGTGAATGCTTTTCTGTTACGCCACTCGGGAGAAAGTTGATAGCATATCTTAAATAACATTATGTGAATGCCCTTGATAAAAATAAGCATGAATAAAAGCATCAGTATTCATTCCAGCTCATATTTCAGATTACTGTAAACATTCTCCAGCTTTCAGTTTCCATGCTTTCTCAGACTGATGTGCTCTGTAGCCAATCAGCAACGATCATGCGATGTTCAATAAGGACTTACCCTTTCCTTTTTGAGTGAATGTTGATGTGGTTCTGACTCGCTGTTGGTTTTTGGTTTGTTAATGTGTTTTGCGCTCACAAGCCACAATAGAAATGCCCATCTCTACTACAAACGCCCAACTAGCTTCACATTTGCTGTTGTATTTTCACATTTGTCATGTTGCTTTTGGCTTTGCTGTTGTGTTTTTGGTGTTTTGTTTCTGATTTGATGCTGTGTTTTTAGTTTAGCTTCTGTGCTTTTGGCTTTGCCATTGTTTTACTGATTTGATTTTGTGTTTTTAGATTTGCCATTGTATATTTGATCTGAGATTGTGTTTTTAGATTTACTGTTGTGTTTTAATTTTGCTGCTGTGTTTTCTGATTTGCTGCTGTGTATTAGTTTTGCTCTTGTGTTTTTGCTTTGGCTTTGTGTTTTTGATTTGATGTGGCGTTTGTAGTTTGTTGTTCTGTTTTTGGTTTTGCTGTGTTTTCTGATTTGCTATTGTGTTTTAGTTTTGCTGTTGAGTTTTCTGATTTGATGGTGTTTTTTTAGTGGCATCACACATATTATTTGAATAATATTCCACCACTTACATCACCGGAAAAAGGTCACATGGCACAAAACATTTATTTTTTTCTCCATTTATTCTTACCCAGAAAAGAAGGTGGATGAGCTACCCCCATCCCATTTAGGTGCAAGATTGTGTTCCCACATACACACTTTGGTCTGGGCTGCAGGCAGCACTGCTCCTGCTGGATGGAATGTGTCAATATGTGGATTATAGGTGAATTGCTTGGCCCTTCACAGGAGTGTGTCACAAAACAAACCTCACAGCCCTAATCCTACCACTCAGTGCCATTTGCTTTCTCAAAATCACAGCACTGGGGTTTAGCATAAATACACCTGCTAAGTGAAATATACCACATTACAGCATAGTAAATGAGTCACAGTACACTTTTTAGCATAACTGTCCAAATCTCAAATGACAATCACAATGTTAAATGTTACATAATTAGAGCCACGGAGGAGCTAATACATTATTAGCTGCCTAAGGAAGAGCCACAACATATGTCACATCATGTTGAAGTTGTTCTTCCACAAATATGACCCTGGGATGACCTGAAATTTCACTGTGCCCCTAAGCCCTGGGCAAAATTGCGTGTATGAAATCCACAGACAAATTCTGCTGTAACCGATATGCAATATTTCTGTTCCACGGCCATAGAGGAGGACATATTTATTCGCAATGTCCGTGGAGAGGTAACTCTAATCTTTAGATTGCATTCCTGTGTGCTCGGCAACAAGTTCTTTATGGCATTATGTCAAGGCAAAGAACGGATTTTGTCAGGTGGAGATTGGGGGTTCAGAAGTTCATGTGGCGGTCATGCTGGAGCATTCCGCACAATCTTTACGTTTCCATTCAACTCCATCGTTGCTTCCAACTCCACCTCAGGGTTTTTTTTTTTCAATCAGTTCTATCATTTTTCTTCCAATGCGCTTTCCTTTATAGATAAAAGATTCATTTTTGTTCTCTGCACTGAGACACAAACATGAAGGTGAACTTGTGTGACTCATTAGTAGTTCATGCTGAGTCTGTAAACCTTCCTTTCATAATGTAGATACCAGTTTCCTCTAGAATTAAATATTTTTCTAAATTACTTTGGCTAACGTAAAAGATGACATGCAAGATGAAACCCATACAGGCAACACTCACAGAAAAACAAAAAAAAAGACAATACTTGTTCACTGGTAGCAATAAAAAAAAAAACCTTTTTGCCACATCAGCCATGTAAGTGCACCTGTGCACTTTCTTCTTTATACAAATCTAGCACATGAAGTTATACTTGAATTACAATAAAGGTTTTTCAACAACCATAATTTCAGATACCACAGAGATTATTCTTGGGAACTGTCCATGTAGGCAGAATTGCCTTTTAATGACCTATGAAAGAATTCCCTGGCAAAGGTCCATCTAGAAACCCTATCACTAAAAAGCAGGATGGCAGGCATCAGTGTTTTTTACAAGCTAATTGCAGGCTCTTGGTTGTTTGAAGACACAGCACTGAGCTTTAATTGTACAAGCTGAGCAGGCTATCCATCTCTCGATAAAAATGCCGTTTGATTACCTCGCCATTTCCGACCGAAGATTGCAGCTATAGAATTACTTGCTCTTGCTTATGAAGACACACTGTCCAGGTCCATTTGGAGAGCACAATTAGGGAATGAATACCTCAAAAAGACCCAATGTGTATCTTTTACAATGTAAAATGTAAGTGCAGTAGGGACTTCTTTGAATAATTGATCATACATACACACTGTTATTATCTAGTTTTATTAAGGCCAATTTTACTGAGGTCCATTATATTCAAGACAGATATATTCAGCTGGTCAGGTGGTGTATTATTTGCCCATGCAGTTTGGCTGAAAAAATAATCTGTGTATATGTTTGCGTACCTGTCACACTGACGTAGAGAGAGCACCACTTCAGAAATGTAGAAATCCAGTTGTCATTAATTCCATTGCCTTCTACAGCCAGCACTTAAAAACATGGCAGACCGGTGCTATTACAACTAGTTTTGATTTGGGGAGTGTCTGTATAGTTCCATATGTTATAATTTTCTTTTATTAGTGTAAAAGATGAACCACTAGCCTCATTAAAGGAACAAATATGTTGGCTTTTGCACTATGTAAAAGACTGCCAGCTAGAGCTTGGAAGCTGAGAAAAGTATTTGATTAAAATGAATTTATTTTCTATATTTGAATTATACATATCACATTAAATAAAATTTGTACTTGTTGCATTGTATTATTGTTTAATAAATATGCATTTGTCCCCTATGTGTTTTTCTTTGTTTTGAAGTTGCTAGGGGTAATATTTGGCTTTAAAACATAATTCAAATGTTTTTTGGGATTTTAAAAGATCAGAACTCTAAATACACATCTCACACAAAGATTTTATGTAAATTAAGCGACAGATGAAGCAGATACTGAAAGTTAGATGCTTTCAGAGTGCCCAAACAAATAAAAAAAAGTTGTTGTTTGTTATCCTGAAATAGCTAGACGTAGAGTAGAGTTAAGTGGAGTCAAAATGGAAGATATTAATCCTTAATGAGGTAAGTGCATCTAAAGCTTTTATGTTGTACTGAAATAGCTAAATTCCTATTAAGCAGCTAACTTTGGCTGCCAGTAAACTAACGTTAGAGTAGCCTAACTAGCTAGAACATTACCCGACTAGTTCACTAGGCATATACTAAACACTGAGCTTTTAACATCGCTAGAAAACTAGCTATTTGAGTAGAATGTTAAAACATTTTTTTCTCGTTTGACCACTCTGAAAGTGTCTTCTCTTCCTGGGAATCTCAGATGATTTACCTAAATGCATGAAATGAATGCAAATCTTTAAATAAGTTTAAATAGTTATAGTCAATAACTGACTCTAGACATATCTTGATGTAGGCTTGTGTCAGGTCAAAGTTCATTTACTGATCTCACAGGCTTGCTTTTTTTTTTTTTTTTTTTTTACTGCAAACATCTATTGACTGTTCTGGTACATAGAGACATGACGCATTAACAACTATGAACAGACCTAAAAGCTCTTAGAAAATTAAACTGTGTCATACTACCTAGTAGAGAAGAGCATTACAAAAAAAGCCCTTTCATTATTGGTGTGTTCAATTTCAGGCCAAAAGCAATACTTCTAAGAGTCATGTAGCACTCTGATTCAGCAGGCTGCGTACTAACAAGATAAATGTGTCAACATCAAAGAAAAAGATGTGCCTGTCTACGGTAATTCAGTCGAGTACGGCAGCTTTACAGTACACTAAAGCAGAGTGGACAGTGACGTGCTCTTTCTCTACCATGACGTCTACCATAATATTCACAGATTATCGAGTACATAATTAGTTTGTTAAGTAGAAGGTAATAGACAATGCACTCATCGGTGGCACCAGTGACAGACATCCCAGCATTCTATAGTTGAATCTTTAATGAATGGAGCACTTTACTGATGATCAGCCATCAATATGAACCTCACAGCCTCGGTCTCTGTTGATCTGTACAGGGGAAGTAAACCACTTTATGTGGTAACAATATTCACAGATGAAATGTAACTAATTGCTGAATTAGGACCCTTCTAACATAATTATCCACTGTATAGTGATGAGAGCTGTTGTTCTTGGCCAATCACCAGCACACATCTAGTTGAGCATTAGCTTCAGATGTGGCTCTTAGTTGTGACTACTGCTATGTAGAAATTGTCTCTGTTCCCCTTTCTAAAGCAGCCTAACTAGGTGTCACCGAGTGTATTGCGTAGATTATATCTATATGGAAAGGTCTTGTGATATTTCAAGGAGTTCGTCTTTGAACATGTACTACTTAGAAGCTTATAATAACTTGAACTCATTCTATCCGATTAAGCCATTCTTCTACTACAGCACTGTTGAATGCTCAATTCTCATTGTTCAGACGAATATTCGTTCAGTACTGCCTGCTGCAAGGTTTATATTAATGCTCTCGTTCTAATACATTATGGTTTCTATAGTAATGACTTAAACGAAGACTTGTATGGTGGATGCTTCACATAAACTGATTAAAGAAGATATGTGCAAATGTTGATATGAGGAAGTATTGTGGGAGGAGATTGTTGTTTTTAAGCATTTTTGGGAGAATCTCATGGAAGGATTCTCCAGTGAGACAGTCAGAGGTAAAGCTTTTCCTTTAAGTTTTCTTAAAATCTTCGTCGCTTTGTGGTTTATGGTTTCTTGATAAGAGGACAAGCTACTTTTTTGTCTTATTAACCTTAAGAGAGAAAAAGAGAGACTGGTGACAGAACATTGGTTTATGGCTGCTATAACGTAAGTAAGAACAGGAACTTGTTTCATTAAATGTAGTTGGAACTGGATAACAAGTGTGGCATTAATAATAAATTTGTTCTTTAATTAATATAAAAAAAATAATTGTTGGTAAATTGCTATGGTATGAGATATTTCATTCCTTTCAGGACATACTGTTATAAGAAAATAATCACTACTTTGTAGTGGTTACAGAAACTCTGCTTAAAGTCAGCACTGTTGTTGATTATTTTCCTATAACATGGAACATTATATTCCCTATTTTCATATTTCTGTAAGGGATAATACTTATATAATGGTTATGCCATATTGGGGTCCCACACATGATCACACATATCATTCTCATATATCCATATTTATAGTATTTTATGCTTTTGCAAATATTTGTTTAAATATATGTTAAGACATTTATTTAATACATTCTCTAGAATGATTATTACACAAATATGATTATGTCTGAGATTCATCTGTAGACTTTTATATTCCAAGTAATACCAGCCATATTACATACAACGCCTTCTATGTGGACTTAATTTGTATGTGTTCTTAATGGATTTTTAACAGTGGCTAGTTTGAAAACATTACGCAAGAGGCACATCTGCTTGTCATGCTATCGTGTTAGCCCGTGCTCAAGCCGTACTGTAGACAGACATTTGGTCATTAATTAATTTTCTACCCACTTCTCTCTCTGTTTGTGTTTTTATTCCTAATTCCGGTTGTCTGTTTCTTTTCGTCCCCACTTTCTGTTGACAAACGTGAGAGACTTAGCAAGGCAACCTTGCCTTTCCTGCAAGTCGCTTCTCTCGGACATACTCTAATGCAGTTAGTGTAATGTCTTCTCAGTGGCTGATATTAAACTGATTTGGAACTTTTATTTATTTATTAATTCTTTTGCAGTGGCCACCACTCAGCCTTGCCAAATGCAGACACACACAAGAAAAAAAAAAGAAAAAGGAGTACAGGCTTTGAGTCACCATGGTGGCTGCAGACAATCTAATTGGTATTGACATCAGTGTCTCGAAGGGAATTTGACATATAAGGGCAAATCATTCTATTTCGCCTGAATACTCACAGAGGCGGGCCGGCACAATTCAACAGCGTGCCATTCAGCTGCCGGTGCGCTTCAGCCCAAGCAATCGATCCTAATCTGATTCTCGGACGAGGAAGAGAAAAATGAAAATAAAATCAAAAGCACTGTTAGAGCAATATTAACAAGGGAGTACAATCTGGAGGCACCCACACTAATGCACTCCCGCTGCAGTATTGTTAATGCACGGCCCTTCTGTAAAGGTGCCTGTGCCTCAAAGAAATCTGCTGCCCCAGCTAAAACTGCAAGTGGCTGCCAAAGGGAGCTCATTCTCTGAGAGCCCTGGCATGGCCCAAGCTTGCGCTACCTTGGATGCTCTGATTTCATTATCCTCACTCCCTGGAGAACACAGTTCTCTTTTTTTTTTTTGTTATTGTGGCCCATTGAGGCTGGGAAAGAAAGAAGCAGTCCATCAGAGCACAGAGTGCTTCAATATGAGATCTATGATCAGAAAAAAAGGAGTAGTCACTGAATACACTCTGTTTATCTGCATGGCAGGTTTTATTTTTGATGCTGGCATGAAGGAACAAGAAACATGGATTCTTGTTGAAATTGATGGAATTTGAAACAAGCTTAAGAAAAGCAAACAGAAAAGTGTATCAGACCACGATACTTTTCAAGATTTAACTAATCACTCTCAGTACTAATATTACATGCATATTATTACACTAAAAATATTACAATATAATAATATTGTCTAAAATACACAGTAGTTACAATGGGACCATGACATAGATATTCAAATGTTCAAGAAGTCTGCGACTTCAATCCCTTATTTACAACAAAATTTACAGATTACAACAAAAAGTAGTACTTTGTAGTGTTCCCCTTAAGATCTCAATTGGTCAGCCTATATCAGATAGACCTCTGTGGCCAAGCAGACTTGGGTAATGTTCAAAGTGTCAACGATAGGGTTTGATTTACACGGGTTGGACTGTAGAGCTTGTGTCTCCTGGTCTGGGGGGATAAACAGGTTGGCCGGTCTCCGAGGCCTTTTGAGTTGATCAGTCGCACAGATAGACGTCTATAAACATCTGTCTCATGGCCTGTGGCTTTTTTCTGCTTGGTTACTGATGTTATCATTGAGACCAGGATAAAGATGTGGAGACATTCCTCCTACTGGCTATTGACAGGAATGAAGGCCTGCTTCTTGCTTTCAGGATATATTAGGCTAATTAGGTCTCTGGTCAGTACAAGCAGAGAGTGGTGCAGATTTCCAGGTAGATAATCGCTCTACTATAAAATTCGGGAACACGTTGCACATTGGCGTTTCTATCATCATATAGTTGTGACAAACACATGAAATATACACAGCATGTCTTTTTATGACTAGCCATGGTTAATATGTAAGGAATAAATCACAACAGGGCGCACTGTTCTAGGAAAATAATCAACGGGAAAAGTTGATTACCACTCTGGAGTTGATTATTTTCCAATAACAGCAGAGTGTTTTTATTCCACTTATACCATTTGCAAACAAATAAAAACATTTAATTTATTACTAACTAACAGATCATACTTTTTTTTTAGCCAGTTATAGTTACATTTATTGTTGTGGAATGTCTGTGAGAAAAGTTAGCTCATGTTAACACTTGTCTTAACGTTCCCTCACCAGCCTCTCTTTTAGGCAATAATAAGGTTAAAAAAAAAGTGCTGATACTGGAGACTATTTCCATTTTTAAAATATGCTTATTATTAGCCTTAGATTGTGTAGAACATCCATACGAGTTCCTGCAAATGAGCTGTTACTATAGAAACAATAAGGTACTGTATTAGAAAAAGTACGCTAATTAATGTCAGAACTATTATACTGATAATTTAAATCAACACCTTCTGACCAAATCAGAGTCAAGGATCTGATGAAGCAGACAGAATAGCAGACACAGTAACAGTGTACATTCAGAATTGCATATTACTGTACTAAATAATACATGGTTGTGGACTTTGTCCAGTGGAACTGGCAATGTTTTTTTAAAAGATATTGGGCAGTAAGTTAGTATGTGTTTTGTACAGAAAGACTGCAATGTGTCATCTTTTATTTAAAAAAATAAAATAAATAAATCACCTTATATTTCATCTTCCATCTCACTACCCCAACCCAAAAATAAGTATGAATAGAAATGTTCTTTGTTTTGATATTTATGTACATTATAATATTTTCTCAGCAGTTGGATACAGAGTGCAGGTCACTGTCTGTGTGGTGCTTCTGTGCATTTTCTTCCCATGTCCTCATGGGTTTCATCTAGGTTCTCTGGTTTCCTCCCAACTCCCAAAAACCTGCACGTAAGTGGAATGGGGACTCTAAATTGCTCTCTAAAATGGGTGCAAATGCGTGTGTGCAAGGTGCTTACAGATTGTTATCCCATCCATGGTGTATTCCCACCTCACACCCAGCGTTCCCAGCTCTGGACAGACTCCAGATCTACTGAAGATGAATAAATAAATGTTTCTTGTCTGTGGTTTCCAGTCATAAGTGCAAAATGAAAAAAATGTTGAAAAATACATGGAGAGAACCCCATCTTAATTTGTTGACATAGCTCTACATCTGCACAGGCCTTTTAACGGAGTCATAGAGGTGTATGTGATCCAGGAACTGAGTGAGCAGCCATTAATCTGATACTG
Source organism: Pangasius djambal (assembly GCA_022985145.1). NCBI lineage: Eukaryota > Metazoa > Chordata > Actinopteri > Siluriformes > Pangasiidae > Pangasius > Pangasius djambal. Next base: position 5,110,536 of record CM041001.1, on the reverse strand, counting down.
TATCTCAATCAGGGCAGCCAAGCCTATCATGTAAGTCTCTCACCCTCATCACTGCCGCAGTAGCACATAGCTCAGCTCCATGTCGTGCCCACATTCATAAGAGGGCATCATCACCTCTGCACTCAGCAATGCCAGCAATTGTTCGGGCCAGGATTAGTTTGGTGGATAATATTACGGCTCATTTTATTCCTGCAGAATCGCTTGGTGTGGAGTGTGGCAAGCTACGGAGAGGGGATGATTTACAATGCGTTGACTGAACGCAGCAGGTTTACCCGGAGTTTCCAGGGAGAGACCCCCAGCTTGGGGCCTGACCTAAACACACACATAGCATTCAGGCAGGTTTCATTTAGAAGGGGGGAACGGAAGGAGAATGCAAATATATTAAATTACACCTTGTTGGTTGATGTCATTTAGGTCCATGGTTCTTCCAGGGGTCCATGAAGAATATCCTAGTGGTCCATGTTCTTTTTCTTTTTTTTTTGTGGTGGAAAACAAACAACTATTATGAAAGTTAATGTATTTATTATTGAGGTGTTATAGTTATCAGACTATTTGATTAGTCACTCGTATTGAATGGGTTTAATCCAAACGTCAACAATTCAAAAACAAGTACACTTTATATATATAATGTCAAATCAAATCTATTAATTTAAAAAATAAGTGTTCTTTGGGTGGAACAGTCAGGAATAAAGAATAAATGGTCCCTAGTGGAAATAAGTTTGAGAACCCCTGATTTAGAAGGTACTAAGTAATGATTATGGGAGGAAATTTATTTTTATAATTAATGTAATGCAATTAATGTAATTAATGTAAAATGTAATTTTACTGTTCTGGTACTTAATCATGTATTCATGTCGTGTTAAATTCATTAAAGAGACATTTTGTTACTGTATGATATTCTGTATCGACACTGACCTGCCTCACAGGAACATTTCTAACAGCTGACCAAGACAAATATTTGACTTTCTTTAAAATGGTAAAACAACAACATACATTTTTTAAACCATTTTAGAGAAAATAAAAAAACACTTGTCTGTGTCAACTGTTAGAAATGTTTCTGTGTATAATCATCATCATCTTTTTGTTTAGTGCTATTTATTTATTTATTTTTACATTTTTTTAAACCAACTTACTATTTGCCCACTATTTGCACTTCATGATGTTTGCGTTACCTCCAGCTCTTCATGAAGCTCTTCTTCAGCTCTTCTGCAAAGTCAAATAAAATAATTTAGCATAGCTTTACTCAGGTTACATGCAAAAATGAATAATTATTATGAATAATGTAAACTGGCTTAACTGATATTTGTTTTCTGTTTTTTTGTCAGAGGCCACGGTTAAAACCATTTCTCTAAGAAATAGCAACACTAATCACAAATCATCCAACCTCTGAAAACAAACTTAATCCCATGTAATCTAATCCGTGGTCATTATCGCACTGCCAAAAATGTCTCCATAATGATTTTCTTTCTGTAATACGATGTCTTAAAGAAGAATCAAATATACTTCATAGCAATTTTCTCGCAGGATGTATGCAGCAGCTGTCTTTGGCCTACTTAGCCATCTGGATGGTTAGTCCATGGAGATGATAATGCACTTTATGATGAGGGGAGGATGAAACCTTTGACCTTCATAGCCCTTTGACCTCTCTGAGCAATATTCCATGGGTTTCCTATAACTAACATATGCTTACTAGTCCGATATGTTAAGAGAAATTTATAACCACGAGTCTGCCGATAAGTCCTTTTGCCAATATCCTCATTTTAGCACTCTTGGGGCGAGAATGAAAATGGAAGTTCTAGTTTTCCACAGCTCTCAAAGCGGCACTAATTATTAGCACTAATGCTTCAATATATCACATGCACGAGCTGCATTCCAATAGCCAAACTCTAATGCTTCTGCAACGGACCTGTAGCTCTTAAAATTGGTAGATATTTTAGATGTTCCACACTTCCAGTTCCAGTTGCATCAGGATTGCGAAAGAAGGACCCAAATTTCTGTTCCCATGGGAGATGCTGTGATGCTCGGAGCAAAAGGTCCTTATAAATTTGCCTCTGTGTTCTGTCATCTCTATGTGTTTCCTCCTTATCCCATGTATTCTGCACACTGACATTTATAGAGCATTTCCCAAGGGCATTTCTCTGCTCTCTGCCAGGACATTGCCTTATGGGTGGTGGGTGATGAATAGCACCAGATCCTACTTCCTTGGCTCCTTTCAATAGATGCCTATGGGCAATGACAGATCATTTTCTTGGGCTGAGATTTAATTACATACTCCAGTGCAGGGCACAGTTGACCCTGGAGGTTGTTCTGTACTATTCACAGTAAGAATCTTAAGTGTGTTCAAGGATGAACATAAAAATCGGGCCTTGGTCTTTTGGGACAAAAAAATTGAATTTTTTGGTTTTCAATATTAAGCTGTATGTATATCAGGGATGTAACCAAATACAAATACATGATTTGAGTAACCAGATAATGTGTTCTTAACAGTTACAAATACAGATAGGAATAGAAGAAAGCATGTGGTCAGAGTGAGTAGTCATATAGGAAGCATGCAAGACAAAATAAATTCTCATTCATTAACATGAGCATGCAGTGCTGTGCCATGCATTTACACCACTTGTTGAATCATCCTTAGGAAACTGATGGATTAAATTAGGCTACCAATTTGTTTATATTTGTGGAATAGAACCAACAAAATTCATTACAACATATTGTGGCTAGGTACAAACAAAAATAATAACTGCACAAGCGACGTAAAAAAAAGTGGTTGCTTTATTGCCAGGAGATCGCAAGTTTGAAAACCCAATGATGCCACATCCATGGCACCGGAAGCCATCCATGGCCAGGAGTACAAGACAGCAAAATTGGCTGATGACATACTCTCTCCTGTCAGTCAGCACGACACTAGCCAATCGTGCATATCTGTGAGCTCATGTATGCAGAAGAGGGCAGATAGAGTTTTCCTCCGAGTGTGATATGTTACTCTGTGACAACACAAGCAACATGAAAAGATGTGCTTGGCTGGCTTCATGCGTCTTGGAGAAACCCGTGTTAGCCTTCCCCCTCCTCGGTTGGTAGCTGTCATATGATAGGGGAGAGCTGGCTAGCAGGTGGGAATTTGTAGGTGACCAAATTGGGAAGAAAAATGCAAAAAGAAAAAGCTGACAACAATTATGAACTGGAGTGAAGTAGCTGAGATTGAGGAACTGCTAGAATTCACACACCATGCTGACAGTGCCGGCATTTCTACTTCTGGAATGTTTTTCAGTGTTTTCAAGTGTGTCTGGGGGCATAGTGATAGTCACGTTTAATGTTGTTCTTCTTCTTTTGGCTGATCCCGTTAGGGGTCACCAAAGTGGATCATCTGGGCTTGGGTCTGGCACTGGGAGTGCACTGTCTTGTGCAACCCCAGTAACTGGGGGTGGTTCCCTGTCTGGGAATTGAACCCGGGCCTCGGCGGTAAGACTGCCGTTGCCTAACCAATAGTGCTCCAGCAACAGTGATAGTCATGTTTAATAATAATTTTTTTTAAATCCTTCCAGTTTAGGCCACACCCACTTCAGGTTTGGACCATTAAACAGATATAGTTACAGATAGTGTCAGCATTACACCAGTGTTATGATGCAATGGAAAATAAAATTGGTTTAGGAACCAGTTTATGGTAGTCTCTGGGGCACAAAATTCTCAAATATCTATTAATGACCTTGATCATTTATTTGTAAAGCAAACACAGAGGTCAATGAATATGTCTCCTCGAGTCATGTCCTCTGATCAGCCTCAGTCATATAGCATTAGTATAAGACACTCCCCATTTCATCTGCCATTGCAGTGTCCATTGACCTAATGACCTTGTGAGCCTGACCTTCAACCTCTGATGTTGACCTCTTCCCCCAGCCTCTTATTTTTTTGGTCTAGTGTCACCATTGACTACCTGCCAGGCACCTGCTCTGAGAAATGAAACAGTAGGGAATGCGTCTCCTGGGACCTCTTCAGTCCCTCAGACAACAGGCAAGCTCAGTCCTGGCTTCTGAATGGACCTTGAGTGGACCTGGTAAACCAATCTCCCTAATTATCTATTGAAAGAACATTCTTTTTCCTTTCTGAGTCATTACTCCTATTTCAATTGCTGAAAAGTAACATGGAGGAACAAAACAAGAAGGGATGGAAAAAACAACAGTTCACAGATTCCTGATTTCCACCCGGGATAATTGCTGGGGAGGTAGATAGAGGAAAAGCAATGATAATTATAAAAGGTTAAGGGAATAAAAGTTAAGGGGAAATTCTGAGGAAATACTGTTAAAAAAATAAGCTTTTAGATGAGAATTGTTGCCTACATAAAGGGGAGTGTGAAAGCTCAAATTGCTTGGGTTAAATTCTGATGTGCATATCCACCATAAGATTAGATATGTAAGACTTAAATATGGTGTGCAAAACACATTAACGATCCAAAAACACTACAGCAACATCAGAAACATGACAACAAAATAAAAAAATGACAGAAAATCCAACAAAAATCAACAACATTAACTCAAAACGGAAAGGGTAGGGTCTTACTGAACATCACCCTTTCATTGCTAATTGGACACGGCATATGACTATCACATGGAAAAAGAATTGCGTTGTTTCAGTCTGGTATCTAGTTAGCCTAGTATAATGACTTTTTATAGTGAGGAGTAATTCTTAATCACTTCCTTTAGGCATCTTTTCAGCTTTTACATTACTCATATTAATGCTGTCAAAAGTTCACATCTAAAAATGACATCATGTGAATGCCCTCAATAAAAAAAAGCATTAAGGTTCATATTTCAAGTTGCTGTAAACATTCTCCAGCTTGCTGTTTGATTGAACTGTGCTGTAGCCAATCAGCAACAAGCTCGTGACATTGAATAAGGACCTCCCCTTTTCTGTTGTTGTGTTTTTGGTTTTGTTGTCTTTTGCACTTACTGGCCACCATACAAGTGAGAACACCAGGGGCATGTATTTTATTTAAATCACTCTATAATACATCAGCATATTGGAGAACTTTTTGTTGTAAGTTAAGATCAGGTTGTTGGTTGTAACAACACTTCTGTACTGTTTTCATAAAAGGTTTCGAGCACCAGCCAGTGGAAAAGAGGTGATAGGAGCTTCTTTGATTTAAAAATAGACCAAGAAAAATGCAGCTGTCTCTTTTGAAACAGTGGTCTGATCTAATACTTCAATAGAAATAGGTAGGAATCAGTGTATATTGGTTCATGTTCTATCTATTTCTTTGAAGCATCAGACATCTGCAGATATCCCTTGACATGATGTTGAAGTCTCAAGAATCTCCAAAGAACAGTAACCAGATCCCTGGAAAAGGATCCATCAAGCATGTTTTATCACTCAGACTTGTGTATCGCTGCATGTGGTGTTCAACATGTAACCACTCCAAGAATTCACAGAGATTCCTCAAATGTCTTCACAAGATGATGACTTTGAACTCAACAGCTCTAACAGCTCATATCCTCCCTGGTCTCTTCTTGCCAACTACAAAGCTGCTTTAAATCTTCCACAACTGCAGCTTGTGAGGACTGTTTTGCCATAACCTGTTCCTACCTATAAAAACGGGCATATCCTATCATCGGCCATTGATTGAAGCATTTCACTCAGCATTTCAACTCAGAGTGTTTTCTTTTTCCTGCCGCCTGAAAGTGATATTGATATTAGCCTTTCCCTTTCCTTTCGACCTCGTGAATTTGTATTTTACTACTGTATCTACTGTCTAACTCTATAACAAACTCATTCATTATGCATGCATTCTATTGACAAAGTAAAATTGATCATATCATAAATTCTTTGTTTATGTGTAAACGAGAATTTTTCTCATGACTCAGTCCAACCATGTTACCACAACTTCTTAAGGGGAAAACATACAGAATATCACACATTGCCAGAACATGACCCTACTTAGTACCTTCTTTAGCAGTAAACGGTTAAAAAAAACCAAAAAAAAAACAACTGTCTGGTTGTTCTTCACAAGCTGTGAGTTTTTTCACCGCCCCAGTGTGAAAGCTGTCACTACTAATAAGCTGCAAACAATCTGGCTCTGGCCTGCTGGACACAGCCTGTCCTTGGAGTGCTCATTTGAAAGTCTATGTCTGAATGCGACATCATCGTCGACAGCGGTCTTCACAGGCAGGCTGCAGAGACATGGTACAATCTCCAGAATGCCTTGGGTCAAGGCACAGGCAGGTTAATGCTCTGGCCTTCCAATCCCTAACAGGCCTGACCTCTACTTTCACTCTCCAATAAACTCACAGTGTCATGTAATTTGTCATAAATTGCAGGCTGACACTCGGATAAAGAGAGGAAGGTGTGGGCTACTGAATTACAGCTTTTAGCTCCTGAGAGCCATATATTAAAATTGGGACCAGCGTTCAAGTTACGACCACTTTGCTACCACTTTGTATATCATTATCATTTTCCCACTATCTTAGACTTGACTATTTTAGTTCTAACTAACTGATTTAAGCAATTAGTAGTAGTTGTAGTGGTAGTAGAGGTGGCATGATACCACTTTTTCCTTTTCCATCACTATTTTAAATGAAGTGCTTCAGTTAAAAAAAACATTGTAAGCCTTAGCAATTTTAAAAGAAAAAAAAAAATCAGATGAGTGTCCATCGGCTGAAACCTTGAGTATTAGCTGATGGATACTCATCTGATTTTTTTTTTCCTTTTAAAATTGCTAAGGCTTACAATGTTTTTTTTTTTTTTTTAAACTGAAGCACTTCACTTAAAAATGCAGGAAAATACTGCTACTGTATTATTTAATTACTCGAGTAAAAGTAGTCAACAAGAAAATTACTTAAGGACGAGTAAATAAATAATTTCGTATAAAATTGCTTGAGTAATTACTTTACAAAGTACTTTTTTAACATAAATATATACAACTGACACAACCCATTTGAAAATGCTCTATATCTGAGAAATGCATTTTTTAATAAGTATGTTTACTAACCATGTGCGCCATGCTGTAGTGAGCACCACAACAATATATAAAGAAAAGTAATGTTATCTAGCTAGCTAACTAATCACCCCCATATGTGCATTTTGAACAATTAGAGTTTGCCGTTAGAATAATAACCTCCACTCTTCTAGGAAGGCTTTCTACTAGATTTTGGAGCGTGGCTGGGAGATTTTTCCTTTCAGACATGAGAGCATAAGTGAGGCCTGGGGTGCAGTCGGTGTTCCAGTTCATTCCAAAGGTGTTCAGTGGGTTTGAGGTCAAAACTCGGTCCACTCGAGTTTTTCCACTCCAACCTCGGCAAACCATGTCTTCATGGACCTTGCTTTGTGCACCGGGACATTGTCATGCTGGAACATATTTGATTCTCCTTAGTTCCAGTGAAGTGACATTGTACTGCTACAGCATACAAAGACATTCTAGACGATTGTGTGCTTCTGACTTTGTGGCAACAGTTTGGGGAAGAACCACAAACGGGTGTGATGGTCAAGTGTCTACAAACTTTTGTGTAGCCATCTAGCAAAGATACCCCTTAGACATTATCGTGAGTGATACCTATAGGCTGTAGCAGCAGATAGTAGATATATTTAACATAACAGACAATCGCAACAGAACAACAAAGTCACATCTTAAACTTAATACAGAGCGGTCATAGTGCAAGACGTCCAACGATGTGGCGAGACAGTCTAGCTTACTCAGCTAGCTAATGGCTTACCTGTACATGTTTCCACAGTTTGGATGCTGAGCTGTGAAATGCCGATCCCCAAAGGTTTTGGCTCGCATCATTTGCAGATTATGCCGTTTCCTTTGAAGCATTTAAAGTTAAAGATAGCCGATAAATTGGGCCAGGGATATTCATCTGGCTTCACTGTCTCAGACCTTGCTGCTGCTGACTAAGCATTTATATCTTGGATATTAGATCACTGCCTTTAAGTAGTAGTAGTAGTAATATAAATATGCATGTTTATTCATAGACTGGAAAAGTTTCATCATCAGTGAATCATGTGCACTTTCCAAAAATAAATGACAAGAAAATAGGAACTAGTGAATATTTATTTATTTATTTATTTATTACATATTCTTTGTGTGACATACAGTAAAAGTAGCTCTGGTTTATCAAGCAGATAGGCAGGTAAGACACAGGCCTTATAATTTGAATGATGACACTCGCTGGTCTGTAATCTCATCACATCTGTTTCTAATTGCAAACATGAACAAAAAAAAAAAAAAAAAGCCAGAGCTCCAGTCCCTGTGGAGTTCTCTGGAAACTTGAGGAGACATATTCAAACAGCTTCTCGTGTTACAGATGTCCAGTTTTCCAGTCAACGTTGCCAACTGAGATACATTGATGACCCCACTGTTGTCGGCTTCAAGCTTCTGCTTTCTATAACTTATATTCACAATATTCATGTTTTTCTGGAGTATGTCTTTGATCCTGAGGCCCCACAGGTGACTTCATAACTTTAGAATATGCTATTATTATTATTATTATTAGGGATGATCATAAAAATTGCCTAGAAATACACATTTCTCAATAAGAACAGACAGCTTTATATGAGTCACATGAGTTTCAATCCTTGTTTCTTGTCTTTTTACACACTCTAAACTGCAGGTCTTTAACTTTTTACAATAAGAAGCTATCTCAAAGGCAGCATGTTTCTGGAATGTTTGCTAAATCCCTACAAGCTCACTCCACAGTAAGGAATGATCAAAATCATCTTAACCACTTGAAACCGAATATACTGTGTAATGTTGTCTGCCTTGTTCTCACCATTTCTGCTTATTCGCACTATGGAAATAACTGTGGAAATCATTTGAAACCACTGTCTTCATATAGAAAGAGGTTTGGGAAATTAGTAATATGAGGATCTTATGAGGATATATATACAAAAAATAGCTGAGAGAAAAAACAGTGTCATCATATGAGAACAGTGGGAGTGTTCTTTGTGAAGCCTGTGCAACTAATATAAAATGATACAAATAAGACTCATTAAAATTAAATTTGAAACTACGAAAACAAGTAAAAGACAAAAAAAAAAAATTATTTAGCCAGTTTTAAAATTCAATTTGAAACCATAATACAAAAAACTGTATAAAAGAGCTGCATAGGTTCAATAATGATAATATTAAAATTTTTAATATTAATTATATAGTTTATGCTATTATATAAAATTATACAAGTTAGACTGATATAAAATTAATTTTGAAGCTAATAAAAATTTTTTTAAAAAAACGTAATCTATGAGGAAAACAGGCTGAAATTTAAAGCTACTACAGGACCAGGAGAAAAAAATGACATTCATACTAGTAAGGCATGGATTATTAGTGCTTATCCATCATGTAATGGTATTTATTTTGGAATAATTTAGATAGTGTTCGGAAGAACAACATTGTCCTAAGTAGCTTGTAGGAAAAGAGGGGACCTGGGGTTGGAGCATGCAATTTGTTTTAACTGGCTGGGGAAATAAGCGTGGTGAGCCATCACCCCAGGCAGCTGTAAATCCGGGCCTCTGCTCCAACACACCGTCAGTAACCTCAGCCTTAACATTTCCCCTTGCTTATTCCTCCCAGGGGCGCCTTCAAATGGGGGAAATGGAGCTTTTGCTTTTTTTATTTGACATCCTCATCACAAGATCCCAAAGTCTTTTGTCACAACACACTTGCATAAATAATAATATAATAATAATAATAATTATTATTATTATTAGTAGTAGTAGTAGTAGTATTATCCAATAATCATCCACAGACAATGGTTCTAGGAAGCAATGTAATATGAGCCTTCTTGAGACTTCTTGATGATGAATCTTTAGTGATGCTTTGGCCTTGGTGAACCATGTTGCTGTGTCGAGTGTGTGTGAGAAATGCACACTGTGGGTCAGTAGCTTTGTGTACAGGACATGCATTATGCTGTTTGGATTTCTGGATGCGACATGGGTGGATCTCTAGACTTTCTGTCGACCATGCACTGTGTGGTCACTGGCAAGTCTTGGAGCAGAGATCTTTATACTCTTCCAAAAAGCAGTAGATCCATGTGCATTAAAAAACACATCCCAAGATGGAACAGCATGAGTGGAAAAAAGTGAAGGTATGAGATAAGACAGAAAGAGGTGGATGTCTGTGAAGAAGAGAAATGTTTTTTTTTTCTTCCTCAGAGCACTTCCAGTTCAACCCACCTCTTGGCCTGGCCACATGAACTCACTGCTAACTCCTTTCCTTCAGAGGCTGGACATAAAAGCTCCACTCGCTCATGTAGGGTATTTGCTGAGAGGTCTTGGTTACAGCTATATTACAAAGAGCCACAGGGGTTAGTTGGTTGTGGGTCACCTCACAGGTTTACTCTGGGGGCAAGGGTGTTAATGCTACACACCTTTAAACAGCTACAAGATGTCTTCACTTACCTCAGCTGGAAGCTGGAACCAATCTCTGTAACAGTGTGTGTGTATGTGTGTGTGTGCGCGTGTATATCTTGCAGTCTTCAGTGTCTCTGCTAGAAGCTCTCATTGCCAATATTTCTGGTGAATCTCTTATGCTGTAAACGATCAGAAGGAAATCGTGGCAAGAATGCACATCTATTTAATGGTTGGTTTCCATTTACACACTGGGCAATAAAACCAGGAAAAATGATATATTTGAAATATATTTAGATACAATGCACCACATATTGAAAATTATATTTTCAGATATAAAATATCATCCTTTTAAAACTGATATATGTGGTCTTAATATTGGTTCATTGTGTATTTGGCATTTGATGTGCTGATTTAGGCATTGACGCCGACATGCAATATTGTCCTGTTGAGTTAAAAACTAAATTTCATCCACAGAACTTTTATTGCAATGGGATTTAGCTGCCATTTCAGGCAGAGAAGTGAATTCAGTGATTTGTCTTTAGCGAAGGGAAGTAATGAAAACAAATGGCCAGTTTAATTCCCAGTGGAACTTAATGAGGAACTTAGTCATCATGCTAATTTTATTTTTCTCTGGCAGAACGGCTCCATTTCCTTCAGGTGTTTTTACAAACTCTGGGCTCCCAGTACATTTGCAGTATGATGAATATAGCCAGTTGGCAGATGTTGGACCTCCTGTAACACAAGCTCAAAGTCTCACCCTATCAGTTGAGCTGTCTCACAGTCCAGTAGTCTGAGATCAGTGGGATTCTCATTGGATTATCAGTCTGCATTTGGATTTATACTAAACATGTGCTGAATGACTTGTTTTCTTAAGAAGACATCAGATAGGGAAGCGGAATAAAGGAAGGAGGTTTCAGAAAGGAGTTTTCAGAGATGAGGATTCCTTTCACATTTAGTACACTGGCAGATGCTCTTGTTCAGAATAACTTAAAAAAAAAAAAAGTGCAAACAGCTGAAGGATACAATCTACTGTATGTGGAGAATCTGAAAGGATTCATAACCTAAAAAGACTAGGGCCATGGGTGGATCTAGAAACACCTGGCATGACGCGGGAATACACCATTAACACATATATTCACATTCATTTAGACTTGGCAGAAATTTAAGGTAGCCAATTCTACTACCACCATGTTTTTTGTGAGATGGGAAGAAACCAGTAAACCCAGAGAAAACACATGTGGACATGGAGAGAGCTCTTGAAACTCCTCTCATACCGTAATCTGAACTCAGAATCAAACCGGGGGCCCTGGAGCTGCGAGTTGGCAATGCTACCTTTTTCCTTTTCTCTTTGTAAATACGGAATAAAAAATGTAGATGTTCATCAAGTTGTATTATTTGTTTGTGTACTCTTGCATCACCGTAGTTTATACTGCCAGTACTTTGAAGCAGGCAATCTTTTTCCTGCAGCCATGGAAATTATAATGAAATGTTAATAATGCCAGTGCACTCGTACATGATGGCAATACTAAATCTGGGGCAAGAACGGCAGCTTATTGGCACTCAGGGTTGTTTCGTTTTTGTAATCCTTGCAGACGTCATCATGTATCCTGAGGTCTTTAGTTTAGCTGGTAACATCAAAGGACAATTTCAAACTTAAATGTAACATAAAAGAGTTCGTTATATCATTAGCAGATCACAAGTTTGAATCCCAACAATGCCACAGATATCCATAGCCAGGAGCCAAGGGAGCAAAATTGGCCGTGCTCTCTGGGTGGAAGGGGCGGGAGACTCACTCTCCCCTATCAATCACAGCAACACTAGCCAATCTGTGAGCTCATCTAGGCAGATAGCAAGTTCCTCTAATTGCGTTACATTGCCCTGTGATGCAGCATGAGCAGCACATCCCGTGTCTTGGAGGAAGCATGTGTTAACATTCACCCTCCCTGGTTGGTAGCTGTCGTATTATAGGGGAGAGCTGGCTGGTGGACGGGAACTGGAAAGATCAATTTAGCCAAAAAACAGGGAAAAAGTAATTCAAAAGACAAATGTAAAGTAGATGCAGAGAAAAGTAACAATGCAAATCCTTGCTATATTGTCTGATGTGGTAGATCTTTTGACCTTTTATAGAAGGAATAATAGACACGGGGCTATTCAGAGTGGAGCAGGAAGCTTATTCGATCACTGTGGAACCAGAACAAGAAGATCTTACTTTATGAATATGCTTGGATTTCAGACAAGGACTTAGTTAAAGATACGAGTACCCCTCAGAACAGGGGGGTAGACAATGTGATGCAGAGCCTGTTGTTGCTTGGAACCTGAATTCTGAATTTTATTTTATTTTTTGCAAGTAACACAATCAGTTGGGTCATTGTATTAAAGCCCAATTGACTGAAAAATTCATCACTCCATACATTTTGTGTTCCATCCAAGTGAAAAACTGGCATTACTTGACAGAAAATGTTCAGGATGTTCTCAAAGAATCACCAAGAATTTATTTTATAGTATTTTATTCCCATTATGTGGCAGGTTCCCAAGTGAAAGTAGTCCATGAGGGACCAAGGGGACCTTTAGCAAGGCAAACCCAATTCTTCACAGAAGTGTCACCACACTCCTTCATTCATCCGTTCAGTTATGGTTTATTCAGAAGAGGCCTTTATGGACCTGGTTTTGGGCCAAACAGGAAAATACTTGATACATTAAGGACAAAAGGAAAAACAGTAAAAAACAATTAATTCATGAAAATGTGGAGGAAATGAGGCATCTGAGGGGAAGTGCACTATCCTGAGAGCTGCTGGAGAAACACCAAAACATTAAAAAGACAGCTTTTAGTGTGACTCACGCACATCCCAGCAGACACTTTGACTGACAGGGAGGAGACCCAGAATAAAGGCAGTTTACGATCAGCATAATCAATTTGACATTATGTATGTAGCACACACATAATGGATGAGGGGAAGGGGGTGGGAAAGACTGGTGCTGGAACGGGCGCTTAGTACAATTCCAACTGGGCAACAACTTCTGTGGCGATTACTGTCTCTGGCCCATTTTAGAGGGCTTTTTTTTTTATTTTTTTTAGTTTTTTCTTCTCTCAAGAAGTACTTAATGCGATCACAAGATGTCTGTAGCACGCACTTTAAAAGCTATCGAGTATGCATATAAATTCTTAGCCGACATCATTTCGCTCATCCATTCAAGGCGGCTGCCTCTCTCTCCGCATGTTAATCATAACACTGTAAACCTCTGTCCAAAGATTAAAGCCATCACACGCCTCAAGTGAGATGCACTTACAAAAGCAGAAGGAGGTAATAAAGTGTACTCCAAACAGTAGAGAGGAGCTTAATGTTTTTGAAAGTCTCTCTAAGTTTCCAAATGATCTATAGACCAGTAGGTGGTTAATCATGAAGTGGAGAGCGACAGTTCTTTGGCTTGTACAAGGAAATGGCCCCTCTTTGCATACTGATGTTTGGTTTGTGTGCTCCTATTTTGATGTATAGGAATCTCCCATTTCCTGTAGGCCTTACTGCATCTGAAATAGAATCCCATCAGTAGATTATGCTCATGCTGCCCTGATGAAAACTTAATTTTGTAAAACATATTAAATTTTTTGAAAAACAAACAAACAAAACAACAAGCAAAACACACACGCGCACACACACACACACGCACGCGCACGCACACGCACACATACACAAAAACCCTCCAACATGAAGTAAACAGCGCTATCAAATCTTTACAATTCCGATCCCAAGGCTACACCAAAGGTGGCTTTGGTTGGCAAGTGGGTTCACCCGACTGAATTGGTTAATTATTTCGCAACATTATAATTTGGAGGACTACCTCATGCTAAAATCAATTTTCTGAAGGGGCCTCAGGCTGTTGAGGACACCCCAAGGTAAAGGATAAATTTTACCCTTATTCTGAACAACAAAAGAGGATATGCAATGGCGTTAACAAAGCAGCAGCACGCTGACACAGAACAAAATAAAGCTGCTAACCTTGGTTGAAGACCACAAAAGTGGAGCAGAATAAGATTGTTCCCAGTAAGATTCTGAATGCACTGAGCCTCATAAACTTCGAAAAGCTGATTGAGAAAGAAGTGTTGTAATACATTGCATTATTAAAACCAAATATGAAATATATACAGAAATAAACCCTTTTCAATTGTGCAAAATTGTGCATTGTATCTAAAACCTTTTGCCACTCCAATTATTAGATCAATAATTGCAGGAGCTTATTTGCTTCAACTTTTGTCACGAGAACATTCAGAAAAAAACAAAAAAAAAAAACAAGACATGGGCCCTAACCTTCCCTGGTAGTTTACTGATAAATTTTTCTTTTTCAACTCATTTAAGGTTCTCCAGTGGCACAAATACAAGCGACACATAAACAATAGGAGGCAAGTGATAGTGGAAAAAAACACTGTCCTATTTAGTTTCATCATTAATATAAAAACCAGTAATTCTTATAGAAATAACAAAGATATAAAATACAAAGATATAAATATAAAACTTTGTACATGAACATTGTACTTAACATCATCTGAGTAATATAAAATACGTTGCACCACAGCACTGCTGAATTCTCAGAAGACTGATTAATTTCCTATAGTAGCAGGTCTAACAATAGTTCTGACTGCAAGGCAAATCACATGCATTCTCATGGACCTGTATGACATGCCACATAATCTGTGACTAATAATAATAATAATAATAATAAACATGCAGTTATTTAACAAAGGAAAATGTATAACCATTGATATGGTAAAGTTTTCTACAAGGAGATGTTTATTTAACATTTATGGAAGGAGCTTCCAGTGTCAGTGCTTTGTTACCTGTCAGTAAGGTTTCTACCACAGGAAAGTCTTCAGGACAGAGGGTTTTCTTGGCTATGTGTGGTTTAAAGCTGCTATAAAATGATAACAGGAACTGACTTGTCTCGTGGAAATTCCACATCATTAAATTCAAATTCAAATTCAAATTTTATTTGTCACATACACAATCATACACAGTACAACGTGTAGTGAAATGCTTTTTTTCGACGGTTCCAAGGTAAAAATATAGAATACAAAGTAGAATAGAATATAAAAATATGAATAGAATGAAGAAAAATAAAATAAGTAAAATGTAAAAGTATACAAAATAAAAATATGAAAATAAAATATAAAAATATACCACAGATGGAGGTCATTTGTGCAATTATCAGTATGTATCCAAATGTAACCAAAAACGTATGTATAAGAGTATGTATGAAAATGTATGAACTGTTGTTTAATCATAAAGTAAAAATTGTAATTGTTGGCACATTGCTGTGATATAAGAGAAAGAATTGTCAAGGAAACACAAGTAAGTCCCATATTAAAATGATTCAGGAAAGGTCTCACTACCTGTCCGTTATATTTTCATTTTCTGCCTAACAAATCTTGGAATACAAAAAGCTTTAAATGTATTGACTGTGGCAGAAACGCGGTGTCTTGGTGGAACTTAATGGTAGCTCTCTGCCTGTGTTAGGATAAAGGAACTGATTGACAGCTGGGGGCAAGCAGAGTTGAATCAATTTAAGCACATCAAATTAAGAATTCATGCACTTTGAAAAGGACAAATATTGTCTGGGACTGTCAAAGCTCCCTCTCTGGTGAGCCAGGAGCCTACGATCCATTAGCTAGCCAAGTGGAACTCTGGGTAATGGTGTCAGGATGAGGCCAAACTGTTTATTAGCTCTAAAATACTCAGGCACGTAAAGTTATTTAATGTTACTGGATTGTGTAATCCTTTAGCAGTGCTGAATACAAATAATGAATTTCATTGGTAACACGATTTCATCTGTCATATTACTAGGTGTGGTATTTTATTTAATTATTTTGTTTATATATTACTGGCCATTGGTTGTCAAAAGAACACCACATTGAGAAAGTCCACGTTATTTTAGTAGTCAACTAGAGTACAATGTGTCACGGTGCATAAAACTAGCTGCCATTTTTGAGCCTTTTAAGACCATATGGGGCAAGCGATTGCCCCACTCCAGCTCTGTTTAAAATCCATTGCCACTGCCATTTCTGTCATTTTTCTCAGTCTTGCCACAAACACATAACAGCCACTTGATATGTTTGCACGGCGATTTACGGATGAACATTATCGTGTTTTCAGAGGGAACATCTGGTGGGGGTAAAAGGTTACAGTAGGGATCCCAGCCCTTCACAGAATTCCTTCCATCATATAAATCACCAACAAGTCACTGTGAACTGGGGGTGGATGGGTGAGGGAGGGAGGGGGGGCATTAACTCAATCCTGTCTGAGCACTCTGAACCCAGATCCTCTGTCAAACTGCCTCACAGCCACTTAAAGTACAGACGTGCATTAAGCAAGAGCAGAGATAACCATTTATTCAGGACCAAATCAGTGTCCATGCTGGTGACACTGCTCTTGATTTCTTCACAGAGACCCTTAGTGCCCTCATGCATATTGGAACTATTAGCGGTAGAAGAAAAAAGTACTGACCAGTGGTTCTCCACTTCAGAGAGCAAAGCTAGAGGCTTGGAGTTAGCCTAGTGAACCTAATCCGGGAACACTAATGTGAATGAACACTAGCCATCAGGACAGAGCATAGCACCTAGGAAACAGTGTCATTATGGACGGACAGCTACATGAAGCATCAATGACTCAGACACATGTCAGGAGCTGTAAGCTTTACAAGTTGTAGTGGACTGTCACACAAAATGCTGTCAGTCGATGCACACGTCTTGTAAAATGAGAACGGATACACTAGCCAATGCTTTCTTACTATTGTATAGGCAACCTCACCTCATAAGAGGAACCAGAACCAGGATGTGTTATAGGAATAGCAGGAATAGGTCAGGCAGGAAAGATGTCTTTCCCTTGACTCGCCATGACTCATTTAAAAGTGTGGAGAGGCATACAGGCACACTTCACACCCCTTCAATGACTAGGAAGTACTTGACAGCTCCTCTGCCATGGGTTCCCAGTTTCCTTCCTCTTACGTAGGTTTTGCATCAATCAGCCTCTTAACCCTGATTACAACTGTACACTCTTTCACTCCCTTCCGCTTTCACTCTCGACATCTCTCACCGCGGCCCATTCTGGAGTGATTATGACTGTGCTCTACTCCCTGTGAAGACAGCACACTCCTGTGTTATGAAGCATCGCTGTATGTAGGAGTTGAAAGTAAGTGCCGGTGGGTCATTTGCATCTCAACATAATTCTTCAAAAAAGCCGAAGCAAGTGTTCTACTACTGCAAATCACTTGCGTAAGGAATAAAACACACTGGGATGTGTCCAATGCAAAGTGTTTTTTTTCCCCCTCATATAGACAGGAATTTACCAACTATTTTTTATCAACATTTTTTTAAATGAATTAAATAATACATACTTTTTACGCAGTTAAAGTAACAATGTTGTGGAACCTTTGTCCTTGTTATATCTTACATTATAGCAGCTATAAAAATATAGCTAAAAAAGTCCACCGTCTTGATTGAGGACTAAATTACTGTTACAAAGTGTTGGAACGGGAGACTCCTTCAGTAAATGTTACATAAACAATCCATTTACAGAATTTAATCCAAATATTATTATATATAGAGTACACTTACATTTTCTTCAGCATTCAAATTTGGAATTACTCAAGAAATAGCTGCTAGGATGATTCTCCCTTCATCCCCTACATAGACAGACTATTTCATTTGGCTTCACTCTTGTTGCGATCTAACCTGGGATTGACGTCTCAGTGGATACATCATAAACAACGAGACTACTATTACAAACACATCAGATAGGAATATCTACACAATTAGCTAAAGGGTGTATTTAAAAAAAGATACAACACTGTTAGCAATATCAAGATGATAAGGTGTTCTATAAACAAAGAGAACCTCTCATTTATAATGGTTCCTCTTTGCATTGAAAGTGTCTTTCATTATTTACATTTGGTTTTATTACCATAATATTGTCTGTGTTATCTCCAACCCTATGGTTATTGCGAGGGAAAGACTTCGTTGGAAGTTCATTTATGAGCTGCCACGCCAAAAAATTTGGATGCTTGGGCGCCAAACAGACTGACTATAACGGACAGGACTCGGGGTGGTTTTGTGAATGTGCAAGATATTTAATGACAAATCTAATGACAGAAAAGCAATCCCAAATACAAAGGCTCAGAACTTACATGAAATAATGATATCAGCAAGACTCCGCAATTAATGAATGGTTGCATGTGCTATATATAGTCCGGTAACAGGATGTGATGGAGCAATAGAGGACATATCCTAGTATTTGGAGGAGGGGGTTGTCTACAGGCATGGAGGTGTGATTTCCCTGGCAGATACAACACTCACAACAACTTGCTGGTATAAAAGTTGCACACACTTAAACAGATGAAATTCACCGTCAGGGCTATAACACTGGTTTTGTCAGGTAAGACAGATCACAATAATATGAGTGGATTTGAGCCATATTCTTTTCTACACCTCAGGAACAACCTATATATATTGCATCAAGCTTCATCATTACTACATAGGGACATCCTTTAAGCGGGGTTGGCAGCAGTAATTAATCAAATGACCACTTGTTTTTGGATGGACTCACAAAGTCTGAGCATAAAAATGAGTGCAACCAAAAGTGCTTCCTTGAGAGCCTATTGAAATTTTAAGCATGGCGAGTGTTCGCTAAGACTTTTATCAGAAGTGTTGATAGACATCCAGGCCTGTGCTCCTCTCAGTGTGATGCCCATGTCCTGCTGGCTGGCTCCAGGCTGATTGAGATGAATGAGGCAATACGGCCCCTGCCAGGAGTTATCTCTGACCCGCTGAGCTGACGACACACAGCACAAGTGCGACCCTGTGGGACTGATCCCTCATTCTGCTGCCCCCACAAACATCTCTGGTCTGGTGCTTAGCATACAAAGCCAGGCCTGCTGAGAGGAAATCAAAGTCTTTCATTTCACAATGTCAGATTTGTTTCTTCCTCTACTGTTTTCTTTCCTGCCTATTGGCTTGTAAATTGAAATGCTTTATGGTGACCACTGTTGCTTTGAGTCCCCTGGCCATGTAGGTAGTAGGACATCTCATTATACCAAACTGAATCTGTCCATTGATAGACACACAAGAAAGCTATTGAATGTATTTTGTAGCTTGATAAATGCCATTCTTGGCTTTAAGGCAAGGGGTCACCACTGGCTGCCTTGTCTGGGATGGCGACATGGCCCAAAGAGAAATGAAGACGCCCAAAGAAATAGGAGTGATCTGACAAATTACTTCAAACCGCACTGGGTAGCAGGGTGACCCCATGGATTATACCATGGACCATTTTGGGTGTCATTAGCCAATAAATCACCGAACCTCTGTTTGTTAGCAGAAGTTGCGGCCCAAAGCAAAATACACAAAACTGAAGCAAAGATTAACAATCTGGGCCAATGCTTTTTGAGTGCATAGCAACGTTTGTTCTTTGTTACTTGTCTTTGCGGTGGGTTTCCATCTGTGGCCATGTTAAAGATGAGTAACAGGAAGAAGATAAAGTAAGCTAACAATGTCACAATAGCAGTGGAGTGACAGTAACAAGAAGCAGACTTTCGTGGCTGTGAATTTCCCTCACCATATTGACTAATACAATATGACACAGTGTGGAAATGTCAGGAATACAGGCTTGTTGTTGACTCTCTGGTTGCACTGAATAAAACATGGCTGATCAATAAATTATTTCTCTGTCAACAGATCTTGAACTTTCATCTAAGAAATATTAAAGCATTAGCATTTAAAGATATTTTATGTTTGAAACAAAGTTTGCACAGTTGTTTTCCCCCTTTTCTGACACTACGACAGGCACTACATTGCATGGAACAATAAAAGGTGCTTTGGTTGTCTCTGAATTAAGGAAGAACAATTCAACAGAGTATCTCTCTATCTGAAAGGGTTCCAAGTAGAATAATTTTTAAACGCTAAAGAACCTTTATCCAATGAAACCCTTAACAAAGCCCTTAAACTCTTTTTCTAAGAGTGTACAATATTGCAATGTACAAGCTAGCAAAATGTGCATTCCAAACTCTTTAACAATTTATAAAAGATTGGAAACATCTATTTGGTAATTTTACTTTGTCCCAGTGATTCCTGAATGTTTGTGTATACAGTTTCTTGACATTCTATGGTTTGGACATTTAAATGAACCTTCACCTTCTGGGAAGGGTGGCAAACATTCAGGTCACCCTGTAAGATGCAGAAATAATAAAAACTATAATAAAACTAATAAAATCTAAGAAAAATAGAAAATTTCTTATTAACCATCATCAATAAGGCTTCTACTTAGCTGCCATTTTAAAATAAAACAACTAGCTAGCTAGCAAGCAAATTACAAAATTATAATACTACATTGCTAACAGTTACTCAGAAACTGCTGGTTAAAGTAATATCACAACACCAAACTACTACTAGACACTGAGGAACTGACAGTATTTAACCAGACCTGACAGTTTTCATTAAATAAAGCTATCTATTTACAATCTGTAAATGTGAGGCAATGATGGTGGCTAACTTGCTTGTAGCATTAAACAGCTACATAGCTAGCAAAACAAAGTAGTGATAGTGATAAGCAGCTATCATTAGTGAGAGCTAACCTTAACTTTCAGTTGCTCTGTTGTTTCCGATCTCAATTGTAAATTGCTTTGTATAAAAGCGGCAGCCAAAATCAGGTAAAAAAAAAAAAAAAACTAGTGGTAACTAGCTAGCTAATTACATAGCTAGCAATAACAAAGTAGTGAGAGTGATAACTAGCTATCATTTGTGACAGCTTGCCTTAACCCTCAACTACTCTGTTGTATCGTATCTTAATTGTACGTTGCTTTGGATAAATTTTTCAGCCAAAAGGAGGTAAAAAAATAATAATAATAATAATTTTTGCTAGCTAGCAATAACAAGACACATTGTTTGGTTAGAACAGTATCCTCTAACAATATATATTTAGCTAGTCAGACTCTCATGATACTGTGACTGTGGTGAAGCCTTTTTAAATAAATTTTTAAAGTTAGTTTTTATTGAGCAAAGATTTTAGTGCACATCTGTATGCGTGTGTGTTAATGCAGGTTCTGTAGTTGCTTATTTCCTGTTAGGCTAGAATACAGTCATTTATTGTAGGCCATACAGTAATATACTGCTACTTTCAAATAAAGAGTAATGTACTGTATTTCCATGATTCAAGTCATATTACAGATTTGTGCTATGCATTACCATATTTCACTGACTCTTACAGTTACCAACTGTGAAATATAACAAGGGTTAACTCAGACCCCTCAACTATTGATTGGCCTACTTGTCTGTTCATTCTGGTGATAAAGACTTTTATGGATAAGGCTTTCTTCAGCACAGAATAAAGTTCACAAGCCTGTAAATCACTTGTAGGCATATTTGAGCACAAATTTTAACCTATAGCTGAAACACAGTAGCTTACCTCACGATTTACAGAGAGCATTCATTTTAGACCGAGGCTTTTGGAGATATATCCATTCGAATGAGTCAGAGAGTGAATGAGGAGCAGCTGCATCATTGCACTGCTCCTATTAGTCTCCATAAGTAATGACTGTGTCTCAAGCTGAGAGAGAGGAGAGAGATAATGACTGAAAATAATGATAAACTGGAGATGCTTTGGCACAGCTGGGTTAAAATCACAACTAGTTCAATCAAATTGCAAAGTAAAGGCTAAGGGGGATGGTAACGATGGGCGCCGTTGTATTTATGGTCCCAGTTCATACATAACAATTTAGCTGATGGAAATCAGAAAGCAGCCCAAACTAGGGTTTTTGTTAATACAGTTAAGTATTAAAGTACCCCGTACGAAGCACTCCAATAGTCAGCACAAAATATTATGTTATTATGTAAACAATTTATTTAAGATAAGAGGAAAAGCAAAAAAAACAAGCAGAAAAAGAAGGGCAGTGTGCAATTGTGAAAGGCCTCATGAGTGTGCAAGGTCAAAATAAAACTAACTAAAAAAAGAAAGTGAGCTAGCTAGCTTAGTAAACACAGAATTCCCACAAAAATGGCACCTACTTTCAATAGGCTTCCCCAAAAGAAAATACTATTCACTACTTTTGTTGCTGGAGTAACACTACTACATACAAACAACCGTTCATTCGGAATAGCAAGTTGCAAGTCATTTAATTTGTCTCTTGTGGGTGTGTAGTAACCACTAATGTAGATTTTACCTTTTATTTTTAAGCTCTGATTGGAAACGGTAGTAGCTATATGAAGCTAACTAGTTAAATAATTGGTTGTTTGCTTTACATGTTATG
Source organism: Pangasius djambal (assembly GCA_022985145.1). Taxonomy (NCBI): domain Eukaryota; kingdom Metazoa; phylum Chordata; class Actinopteri; order Siluriformes; family Pangasiidae; genus Pangasius; species Pangasius djambal. Next base: position 5,087,919 of record CM041001.1, on the reverse strand, counting down.
TGCCAGGCTTTGTACTAGTATATTTTCAGTACGCTAACTACTAGCTCTCTGCATTCACCAAAGGCAGCAATGATCACTGCTGCTTCCTTCCAAGCTTTATTTTTCTTTGTAATGTCTCTATATACACATTTAATGAGAGGTTATACATGAAAGGATAAGGGAAAACCATATTTTTTCTTCAGCTGTTTACATGTCAAACAGTAAATGTGTGTGAATTGTAGGTACAAACTAAAGTTGTGAGTCAGGAATTGAAGAAATGTTGGACTAAGCTAAATGTCTAGTCAACATAGGCTAAATCTATCCATTAACTAGAAATCATTACACACGTCACTTGATGCACTCTGTGTCTTGAAAGAGGAAAAAGAAAAACCTGTTGCCATATCTTCCAGGTTTATATCCTTGCCCTTGCACTCCTCCCAACCAATCAAAGCAGCAGATCATTAAGCACAATCAGCTGGTTTGTGGTTAAGTATTTAAAAAAAAAAAAAACTTGACCTTTTTTATATGGTGTTTAAGTCTTGTACCCTTTAACAGTATATAATTATATATTATATAGTGATATACTGGAAAGCTACTGTGCAATATATTTATCAATGTAGGTAAACTTCCCCAAATAAATTTAACTATATTAAATATATTGTAACACATATATCAATGTGCTACTGTGGTACATGAAATACCCACTAAATAACTAAAGGTTTGTGGACACCTGACCATCACACCCATACAGTATGTGCATTTTGAACCTCCCATTCCAGAGTTAGTCCCCCCTTTGCTGTTATAATAACCTCCATTATAGGTTATTATAATCTCCTTGGAAGGCTTTCCCAGTGTGGCTGTGGGGATTTTTGTGTTCATTCAGCCACAAGAGCCTTAATGTTGGGCAAGAAGGCCTGGCATGCAGTCGGTGTTCCAGTTCATCCCAAAGGTGTTCAGTGGAGTTGAGGTCAGGGCATGGTGCAGGACACTCCAACCTTGGCAAACCATGTCTTCATATAGTTTGCTTTGCATTGTCATGCTGGGTCAGGTTTGTCCCAGCAAATTGTAATGCTACACAATACAAACACATCCTATAAAATTGTTTGCTTCCAACTTCATGGCAACAATTTGAGGAAGGCCCACATACGGGTGTGATGGTCACATGTCCACAAACTTTTGGCCACATAGTGTATGTGCTATACAGAGCACATCTTCCCTGTATATTCTTTGAGTGCTAGAGTGGGACTGCACATATGCATGTCTTCACCTAGAAAGGCTTCTGAGGCTATGTAGAAGTCCCATTGCTTTTCAGCTTCACCTGTGACACATGTGTCTGGGAGTGTCATCAAACACCGTGTCTGTCCAAGCCCGACACCTCCTACCCTGTGGCAGTGCACTTTCTTTCTGTTCCTGATTCTCTCAGACAACTGTCACTCACCTGTCTTGTCCTCTATCAAGCTCTGATGCTCTTCAGTGCCTCTGGAATGTCAGACTGAGCGACATACTGTATGTTTGCACTCATTTATTTTTAAGTGTGTGTGTATACTCTATACGTGTTGAATGAAACACATTTGAGCAGAATAGAAAGTTTGATTGCCAGTTTGATCCTAAGGTCACTTTATTATATGTTGGTAGTTTCACATGTTCTCCTCGTGTCCATGTATAGGTTTGAAACTAAAAGTGGCTACAGATAAGACAGAGCTAAGGGTCAGGAAACTTGTAGCCATAATGCTGCATTCATATCACTTATGTAATTTTTGACGTCCTCAATTTCTCAGACACAACCTAACGTTGAAACAACTGCCTAAATAAACATAAAGTCTTAAAAAAAGCAAGTTCAGTTTATATTTCAGTTTATAATAAAATACAACTTCATTTTTATTAAAGTCTAGTGTGAAATGTGCTAATGTTTATCATGAACACAGCTACATGCTAATCTTAACTAAAATAACATTTTTGTCTAATAAATGAATGGCAGTGCATGAACACTTTCAAGTAATGAGAAATTTTCCCGTCCTCCAGAATTCTCCCACATTACGTGAATGTGTCTAGGGATTCTGGTAAGACTAAGCCACTTGTGAAAAATGTGACAAAAGTCGGAAGCAAACGAAAAATTCCACAAGACGAAAAAAACCCAGTTGCGTTTAAAAATAAATAAATAAAGCTTTAGGATAATTCTCTAACGAAAAGAAATGGTAGCAAAGAATGCGTTTTTAAAAGCTTGATAAATGTCTTGATTTGTTTGTTTAAAAAATTATACATATTTCAAAAAAACTAACTCTATAGAGTGTAGATATTCTAAGGTTGCACTTCAACCAAGATATTATACAATTTAGCATAATGTATTTATATAGAATATAGAATAATTGAACATACAGTAGGTTTCCATGCTTTAGTCCTTAAACTCATACAGTTTTATATAATCCACATTACTGTAATATCGGAATTACATATAATATGACTTCACGTCTCATTTGTAGTCTCATATACTCATTATTTAGCCCCTTTTCATTTAAAGGAGGATAAATTCAGGTTAAACAATATAAATATTGCCCTCTCCATCTTGTCAAGTAAATGCAAAAAAAATAATATCCCCCAACCCCCCACCCCCCAACCAACCCTCAAAAGGGCAAGCTTTTCATTACAGCATGGTATCATCATTCCGAAATGTCAGATTATTATGAGTACAGTCTGAAATATTGGGCAAATAAAGATCAGTGGAGTCACGGCAGCACTGCAGGCGTGCACTGTGTAGCCAGCCTTGTGACTGAGGCTAAAGTCAGACTACTTCACACATATTTGTGAAAAATTGGAGAAGACAAACAGAGGAGGGAATATGTACACAGTGCCTCTAGCCATTGCCCCAACCTTTCATGAATTGCCCTGGCCTTACTGCCATGTGGCATATGGTCTGAGACAAACTGTCAGACCTCAACTTCCTGGATGCCTCAGTGTTGGGGAAGAGGGTCATTCGTTTCTCCGCAGATGGCATCACACTGACTTAGCGCTGATTTGAAAGAGCATTGGGGTGGTTTGGATGGTTTGGCTTGGGGATAAAAGAGGAAAATGTGGTGGAGGGTGAGCACGTCAGTGCATTACTGTTGGAGAAAATGTTTCCGGCACTGTACAGCTGTGGCACATTGATCAAGTTCAGAGATATTTTGGGTTTAGCTGTAACATTTATGATTTTTGACCCCATACTATGGCGATATGAGAAATGAGAAATTCTCGAACCAATAAGCAGCAGTCAGTCCAAGCATAAATAAAATTTGTTCGCCCGAAAAGCCAATCCACTGAAGGGGAAGGACACGGGAAATGAAAGACGCAATTGCTTCTGGTAGCGATTACTTTTGCTTTGTGCAAACCTTATCCAAATGAACTCTGACCTGTGAATTTATGAGCCTTGCTGTTTTCTTTTTGTTGCTGCTGCACAATCTGAAAACAAATCTGGTTAGTTGTAATCTACCTGTTACACCTACATTCTATCCAAAAACACATGCCATCAGGACTGTCTGTAATAATCTAACTACGATTAACCAATGAGGAAAATATTGTGGTGAAAATCCAGTGGCCTAACACCCATCAGCATGCATGCAATTTGACGACATTGTGCGATCAGTTAGTCTAACTGCTACCAAAAAATTATTTCTGTATCAACACTAATAATAATTGTTCACTAATAAAAATACATGGTGGATTGTGCAGTGAATCATCATTTCTTATACTATATGGCCAAAAGTATATGGACACCTGTGGACAATATGTAATGCATTTTCTTTCAGTATTTAGGCTATCATATAATACACAATCACATGAAAAACCTGTATACTGAGGCTTAGATGTATTTTTATATTATTATATATTGATAATGTAGATTATATAGATATATATATTATAACAGTTGTATGTAGTAAACTTATTGTGTCAGCTGGTTGCTTACTGTAAATCCAAACATTTCTGCAGATTGCAGTTAACCACTACATATTTTATCATTTATGCTGTTAGCATGGAGTCATCCCCACCACTGACATTTTTGTGGTAAAATTCTGGTTTTTGTCTCTCCCTAGGGTTTTCTTGTTAGCAATGTTGGCACCTTAGCAATTGTGGAAAGCAAGAATTCCACAGTCAAGTCATGTCAGTGTCCCACTGGTATCTGTCAGTCAGCTGGGGGGAGTCATCTGTATCATGGTGTGTGTGTGTGTGCTTTGAAAGTTTGTGTGTGTTTTAGCGGTGTGCTTCTAGCAGTTTCCAACAAACACATTCCACAAACAAGGGGAGCAATTGTGCATTTTCAGCAAACTGATGCATTTCATGGCCTGGTGCAAAGGCTAAAGCAAGCGCAACTTGCCCTATCACGAAATGACTAGTCTATCAAGGTTTCTTTATGAAAACTTGTTATCCTTCTTCCTTCACCTTTTAAAAAATCAAATTATGTAGTGTGTATTGTGCATTTTCTTTTTGGTCTGTATTTTGAAATATCTCTACTTGTCCAAGATTGAAACAGTCCAAAGCTGTCATTCCTATCATTCAATGCCACAGTACATTTGTCATAAGCCTTATGGATCACCAAAAATTATTTATGTCCTGAGTGCTAATAGAACTCCTTATTATGGTTTGGCATGTCTGTTAAATATTATAATGATTACTTAAACTATCTTTCAATATTAACTTTTATCTATTTATCTAGTGATCATATTTCTAGCTGGTTAAATTATCACTCAAAAATTGACACATCAAATTCATCAAATGCAGAGAAACAACAACCAGATAAGAAGAAGATGACGAAGAAGAAGATGAAGAAGAAGAAACTAAATCAGTGTTGACTGAGAGCTCTACCACACCCTTACTCCTCTCATGAGCCTACTAAATAATACAAATTGAACTCCTTCTCCTCTGAGACAACGGAGCATACTGTATAAGCATCAAGAAAAGCATATAAGCATCTCATACCTTTATTCTGAATTATAGTACAACATCATGTAGCTTGGCCTTTTGACCCCTGTGAGTCTTTGCAGCAAGCCAGCGCCATGCATACATCAGTTTCACTGCACCAACCTTTATTGGTTCTTGGGGGCAGAACAAGACGTCTATCTCTAAAAGTATCAGATGTACTTCAGTAATGAAAGCCTCCTTTGCCCTTGTGGCTGTTCATTATCACAGATCTGTTGCATAGTCTTTCTCCAGGAGAAAAAATGCAGTGATTTAATAAAGGATAAGCAAATGAATTTGATTCCCTTGTCACTTCTGAGAAAGTAGAAGAGAAAATGTGAGACCTTGAATATGGTGTAACTATTAATGAAGAAAATGCAGAATGTTTTTGTCATGTAGAGCTAGAACATGGAATGATGATGGAATATTTTGGATTTTTGTGCGACCAAGCACAACAGCCCCCGTCAATGGTCATAAGAAAAATACACATAATAGTATGAAGAAGTGAGGCTGGGGCTGATTTTTTCTAGCCCAAGTTGTAGATTCATGGCGCTTATTAGTGACAGTTGTGTCAGGTCATTACGCAGATTAAAATGCCTCCTAGACTTGACCTCCATTTGCTTCACTGACACATCTGTAATACATCAGCAGCAGTGATTGAGAAGGCGCGTGACAAATACAGTCATGGGTGTGATGAGTGTGAACAAGATGAATTATTTACTCTATCAACTCTTTGAGATAATGATTATTATTCCATTGATGAGACCTTGTGATATGATGCTTTGCTCAACCCTAACAGTTTCATCATTGAGATATTGATAAATATTAGATTTTAAGTCTCCCATGTAATATCACAACCATAGTCCATAAGTTTATCCACTAATACTAATAATACTTATTACAGGGAGTCACCACACTTTATTAATTCCAAAATGCTAAACCAGATGTTCATAATTAGAAGCTACCATCATGTAGATATCTGATATTCATGTTTATACATTCTGTAGATGACTCATTATTACTATTATTCTTTTTGTATCTTTGATGTGGATAATGTAATTAGGCAGATTTCACATTTCCCTTTTTTCCCCCATTTTTCCTTCACTTTTCTTTGAACGTTCAAAGTGCACTCATTCACTTTGAGGCTAGTATGTTTGTTTAGATAGGCTTTTGTGGTAATAGGGGATAAAGCAGAGTTATGGGTCCCTGGTGTGATAACTAGTGCGATAAGTAAGCCAGGTTCCTTTCTTGTTCTTGTGTGGCCGGCTTCAAGCTGTGTGTGTGACTGTGTCTTGCTGTTATGAGCTGAGTACTGTTACCTGCACCAACACCTTGTTAAGCGAAAATGACTGGATCTGGACAAATGCTCTCCATTTCCATAGTGGCTAGTCAATGTAGTCTTGTGATGGCAAGCATTTGAATGCAACATCGTATACATTACTCTTTTTCTTGACCTCTGAACAGAATACAGGTCACACAGAAATCTTTGGTGAAAGTAGGAAAGAGGAAATACACCATCTTCACCAGTGGTTTAGCATGGTTTGTGGTGGGACCATGGTAAAATCTCTCTCTCTCTCTCACACACACACACACACACACACACACACACACTAAACTCTCTGACCACCCTTGTAGCACTCATTCTTAAGGTCTTAAAAAATCCAGGCTGTGCAATTATCTTTTATGATCTGCCATGCAACACTGACTGTGGGCGACTAGAGAGCGGCTTGAGTGAGACAGACCATTCTGAGCCCCCTTCTGTCCACATGTCTTCCATAAATGGCCTGCTTTTGGAAAACTGCAGCTTTTTACTATAGCACTTTGTTCCACTTTCCCAATTTGCCCGGCACTGGATACTTTCTAAAGCACATGACGATGGCAACAGGCAAAGTGCTTGAAAAATCAGTTGTTGGTTTGCTTTCATTGGTGGAGGAAGTTATGTAGTTTTAACATTAACAAATATATTGGGACAGACATAGAAGGTTCCCAGTAAAAATGTGAAATCTTATTAGATACATGCTAGACCATCTGGTTCTGCAATTTAGAAAATAGTTTTACTAGTGTGTGAGAGAAAGTAATCACACTTTATTTGGGATTAATCTGAATGAGTGGTCAAAGAAACATTACTCTTTGTAGAAAGTATTTTTAACAGATGTTTTTCATTTTTCCATTAATGTAGCTGCCTATAAAATACATCAGCCAAAATGTGTTCACACACAGTGTCTTCCTGGTGTGTTCTTGCTAAGGAATTCCATATATCCTCAATTTACTGTGCACTTGTGACTCCATTTGTGACTCCATTGTCATTGTCTAATACAGTTAAAACTGTATTAGAGATAATTACCTTCAATGAATACATTCATCTTTCGGTGGTTGATTTTCATACAGTCTGAGTTCTTTCAGTGGATATATGTGGATGACCGGAAAATAACACAGGGGGAAAGGAGGCTGAAAACTAAGTACGCCAGGAGGAACCACAGGTGATTAGGGTTAGTCCTTTGGATGAGGTGGAATTTGCACCTCCCAGGATTTTAATTTGTGTTTCAATTCCGTAGTCATTAATTACTTCACATGGCAGAGGTGCACCTCCTTGTTGGCTAAGTGAATGAGGATATCACACACATTACGTTACAAAAACATTTGAGCATATCACAGAGGACTTCACTGGAGAATACTTGTAACACAGATGACACATTGACAAGGCCAAAAAGCATGATATATTAATCATAATGAATAAAAGTGGTTAAAAAGGAAGGCGCCAAAGAAGAATTCAAGAAGAACTGGTGATGTGGTAAGTTAATGACAAAAAAAGAGATGTATTCTACATGATTTGTTTATTTACATAGGCGGAGTTTATTTCTGGACCCTTCTTGAACTAAAGGCCCTTCCATATAGAGCTGCAACTTCTCTTGCAAACTACAGCAAAAGGTATGCGTGAGGGTTTTCTCATTTCAACCAATACAGGCAGCAAGAGTGCAATGACATACAGGAAGTATTTAATGACAGCTCAGCTAATAACTCGACTAATAACTCAACTAGATTGTCTAAATCATACTCTCAAGGACACATGGCATTTGGCAGAGATTACATTGTTTACAACATTACATCTGTTGTTTGTTGGTTCGTTTGTTTTTTTACAAAAGACCAGGGGCCTCATTTATCAACCATGCGTGCACATAGTTTTGTGCGTAAACCATACGTATGAATGTTTCTATGCATTGAATAGGATTTATCAAGTTTTTCTTAAGCGTGAGGATGTGCGTATATTTCTGCACACTCCTGACTATGCATATGCAGGAACCCCTAGTGGTAGAAAAGCATAAAAGCAGGTAATCTGATTATGAGGAGCTTCTGACCAGCAGCAGAAAAGGAAAAGCAGAGGGAGTTTATTTTTGCAAATGAGTGTGTCCGTGCATGAGTACATCAATTTAGAATGTGTGAGATTTATCAATGGATGTTGCACACTTTGATAAATGAGACCCCAGGGGTGTAGCAACTGGTGGGCAGAGATACAAAAGAAAGTAAGAGCATTTAATCATAGGAAAAACTGCCCATAGAAGTCTGCTGGCTGTAGATTTCCAAACATGAACCAGCACTGCTTCTATGGCAAATCCTCAGTTATAGTTTATCCAGCTACACGTAACAAGCTAAACACGGCAAGGATAATGAACAAAAATGCTTAGTAACTGTGTGTCTGTGGCTTTGGTATTCATCATTGAGCGGGAAATTGCTATTTGAGGTGTCCTGGAGCAAGATCACCAGCAAAAAACAGTGCCTGTTCTCCTCAGTCTGCAGACACATCTGAACTGGAGACGTCATGTGCGAAAGCCCAAACAAGATTTGAGTACAAGAACATGGAAGCTGACAGAAGTAAACACAAGCTTGCAGAAATAACAGTGCAAATAGGTCTGAGAGGATGCGCAGTGCTTCATACATGATTCCTCTGAAGTGATGATGCTGGCATGGTGGCCAGAGGCCTTTTGGGTGTGCTATCCTACTTCCATGCACACGCGCACTGAAGAAGCATCGTGCTGGAGAAACAATATATGGGCCTGAATAATTATTTACCATGACAGTTTAGACAGTGGGGGGCACAGGAGTCAGCAGTTCTGGTGACACAGATGGGAGTACATTGTTTGCTATTTACAGAACATATGAAGGACCACTCGGCATGTTATCATCATTGTATAATAAAATTGATTATACCCCAAGCTTTGAGTTCATTAATGCGAAATACAAATCTACCAATGTATGAGGGTGAGTCAAGTGAAAACCAAATTTTTTTTTTGTATTGTTTATTGCAAATAAGTGTCACAAATGTGTTTAAAGTTTAAGGTAGCAATAGCAGGCTATTGAGAACAACGGACCAGTACTTTTCAATCTAACTTTATGTTAATGGTAATGATAGAGCAGGTGCAGAAACGTTCAGAAACATTGCAGCTGAGCCTGTTATGGTAGAACCAGAGTGTATGTGCATATGGTGGTTACCTGATGATTACTTTAAAACACCATATATATATATATATGTGTGTGTGTGTGTGTGTGTGTGTGTGTGTGTGTGTGTGTGCAGAAGTGTTTCTACCTTAGACAAGTGATTTTAGAACAATTATATCAAAAATGTTTTGGTTTTTATGGTTTTTATTTGTGATAAGAGGATCTTGTGTTGAGGATATTCCAGAACACTAAATGTAACTATAAATGGATAAAAAATATAACCTGTATTTAATAATAATAAAAAAAAGATCTAATTCTGTAGTCAATAATTCACTCACATGACAGAGGTGCATCTGAATGTTCACTGAGTAACTGAGGATATCACAAACACATTAAATCACACACACACACAAAATTAACATATCAGAGGACCGCAGTGAAGAATGCCTGGAACATAGAAGGGGCATTAGCAAGACCATAAGGCATGATATGTTAATCATAATGACTAAAAGTGGTTAAAAATGAAGGTGACACAGACACAGGATCTCCCATTCCAGTGTAATTCTGTAAAGGTGATAAAGGTGAGTGAACTGAATATGGCATTCAGCTGGCTAGTTAGAATTTAGAAAATATACCTCTACTTCACACTGAGTAAGAGACACTGCATGAAAATGTTTAAGGAGCTTTTCCTGTTCAGAAACCACATCTTTATCTCTTTTCATGACTTTACCCTTTTTGCTATACCTCTGTGCCTCATTTCTCTCACTGCCGCATGTAGAAAAAGAGACAGTGTGGTAAGAAAAGTGGAATGGTACAAAGGACATATACAGTGAGAGACAGTACTAAGAATCTGGTCCTCTATTTCCTGATTTCAGTGGAATGCCTCTCTGAGTGAGGAGAAGAGTACTAGAGTGGGAAGAGCTGCTTGGCCACTGGGATGTAATAAACTGACTCTGATTTGTGCCCAAAGCCATCAGTGTCACTTGGCTCAGCTTGTCAGTCTGCAAGAGCATCAAAATGTGTGGTTTAGGAGGCCTGTCGCAAACAGTAATGGATATCATTTCAAAAATATGTGGTTTTCATTGGTTAATGTCCACCTTGGTGGTGTGAACTAAGCACTCAAGTCCAAATAGAAGTAACATGCTCAAATATGGAGTTAAACTCTATGATAAAGTTTTCATTTGGGGGACAGTCACTTGGAATTATGATGCATGATGCAAGGAAAATAATAAGATGTTGGGCCACAATGAACCACCAGAACAGCTTTATTGCACTTGATAGGTTCTACAAGTCTCTGGAATTGAAACGGAGTGATGAACATCATTCTTCCAAAACCAATATTCTCTCACTTGGTGTAAAGATGGTAGTAGAGAGCGCTGTCTAACACGTCACTCCAAAATCTCCCAAAGGTGTTGAGATTGGGTTGAGATCTGGTGAGTGTGATCTGATATGATTTACATTATTTTCATCCTCATCAAACCATTCTGGAAGAGGACACTGCCATCAGGATAAGAATGTCTCCTCAAAAGATAAAGGTGATCAATCAAAAGGAACTGATGTGGCGTATGGCACTAATGTGACTTTTGCAGTTTTTTTCTGATCAGGTTCTGCATCACAGTGACTAAAGGAGCGACCGGTGACCATTCGTTTTCTGTGTATGTGTGCGACACAGAGCCAACAACTGTCACATATTTCCCATCTCAGTGCGCAGCATAGTTCTGAGCGTGACCAGTGCTGTTTTCATGTTTGTGTTAAGGTCCTATCATGTTTTGTTTCCATCATCCATGTGCTTCCTTGTTTACATTTGTCATGTGCGTTTTGCTATGATTTTTAGGTCTTGTATGGGCCCTGTCTTGTCACTGGAGCTTGTCATGGAGCTGTGATTTCAGTCTTGTCTCCCTATTGTGTCACAATTGTACTCACCTGTTCCCCATTCTGGCATTAATTCATTCCTGATTAGTTTGTGTATTTAAGCCCTTTTGTGTCTTTGTCTCATCGTGAAATCTTGTCCATGTCACTGTGCATTTCTGTGCCTTGTTTCATGTTCCTAGTGCTTTGCTTCCTTGTTCCAAGTTGATATGTTCCTCTGTTTCTCATGTGACTTCCTGGTTTTGACCCCTGTGTTTATGGTGATGAGTATAGATCATTCTTGTGCGCTGATGTCTGCCTGTTCTATGACCCCTGCTATGAACTATGACAATGATTATCGGATTTGCCCTTTGCACTTGCACTTGCATCCTGCCTCTTATACACACTGTACATTAGAAGAGCGGCAGTGCAACAAGCAACATTTGAACTGAGATTTTCTCATTTCTATGCAAATTAGTTAGGATATATTAAAGCAACAGATACAAATGATCGTTAAAACAATCAAGGTGAATATACAATCACTTTACTTGAAACCTTCCGGCAGAGAATGCAATTTAATCTGTTGCCAGTAAAATAGGCATCACTACATATCCAGGATCTTCATGCAGTTTTTAAGAGCTTTTTTTTTTTTTTAACATATGTAGATGTGTTATTCTTATGGTGTAAGTTTATATTATAGTTATAGTATGCATGCTCAGGGATGATTTCCATGCATTACACTTTCATACAAACAGGTTAAATCTAGAAGCTTAGTTTTGTTTGGAAGTTTTTTGTTTGCTTAGAAGCTTAGCAAATCCAGGCAACCCTTAAAAATTCCATGTAAAACCCTACAACAAAGTCAGAGAGATTTACAAGAACCCTTGATGAAGCTTTTTTTTTTTTTTCAAGAGTGTGCATAAATACGTTTGTGCATTTAAAATACTTGTTGAATGCAGCTGCATTTATAAAGGAAATAGCATAATTATCAATGCTAAACATTTAACATTGATTACATTGCGCAGAAAACGGATCAGTTAACCATCACTTACAGGAGAAACACAAAATAAGCAAATTAGCAAAAGGAAGTTACTAATTGCTGCATGTATTTGAGGCAGTTGGATCATGTTACTTTGAGTGGAATGTTAGATGAGGCAAAGGCATCCTTGGTAGTGGCATTCAAATGGAAATGTAATTTTGCAGTGAATGAGCAATCTATTCACTCAAGGACTGGGCAGGCCATCCTTTCTGTTACTGTTTTCAGTTTCTTTAGTGTTGATACAAATAGATTTCTGTAGATGTGTTTTGTTCTGTCGTATTTGGGCTCTGTTAGGACTGAACTCTAAAAGGACTGAAGTGTACACCAAATTCAACTGCAGTACATCTTTTTTTTTTTTTCTTTTCAGAAAATACTAATAAATGAGCTTTGGATTAGAGATGTGGCTATAAATGCAGTTTCCCAATTCATTTTATTTATATGCATTAATAATTAATTATTATTATACTGTACCACAGTGCTGTTGAATTCTTGAATCTGATTGGTCAAAATGTGTTTTCTATAACAGCAGCTTTGACAATAGTTGCAAGGCAAGCCCAATAGTAAACAGATAAAAAACTGTATTTAACAAATAAAAACATATAATTATTGATGTAGTGAAGTTTTCAGTAAGGAGATGCTTATTTAGCTTTTTTGGAAGATGTCTCCAGTATCAGCGCTTTGTAACAGTCAGAGGTAAAACTGTTTCATTAAATTAAAAAAAAAAGCCATTGTGTTTTCCCGGTAACGTGACAACATGCTACTGAATTGCTCTGGTATAATCAGAATAAAACAGTTTGTGCTGTTATAGGAAAATAGTAAACAATAGTCAACTTCCGGCAACATTGTCAACATCCAACGCCACTCCGACAATTATTTTTATAAAAGCACAGCAAGCTGCTTATTCTTTACTTAACAAACTATAATACCATATAACGTTTTGTAATCAAGTATCTCATAAAACATATTGACCCCAAGACAAAAAGCACCTAAACGAGGTCAGAGAGACAGACAGACAGCCCAGCATAGACTGCCAAAATGTCCTCCGGCTGACAAAAACGCTTACGACGCACTGCCACTACACCCTCCTCTTCTGTCTCTCCTTCCTCACCTCCCTCCTTTCTCGTGCCTGCTCTCGTCAGCTAATTATCCGGAATTAGAATCTTCTTTCACACCAGAAGTGTCAATGTGCCTTAGCCTGATTTGTCCGCTTCTATGACTGGGTGCTAAACTTGTGACATCTGACAAGCTTGAGGCAGACAGATATTAATTGCAAGTGAAAAGCTGACAGGTCTGATAAAGCAGAAAACCCCCTCATCATCAGTGCAGGGGGACAGAGAGGACCGTTCAAGGCTTGGAGCGAGTGTCTGGCATCAGACGTTCAATTTTTTTGCAATGAAGGAGGTTGCATTGTTTTCAAAGGCACCAAGGTTTGTACTCATGTTCACTGGGGAAAAAGCAGAAAGAAGACATGTTGCATGGTGCGAGCAGGTATTTAGTGGTGTTTAGTGAAAACAAATCCATCCTTCAGGAGTACTCAGGTCTTGTCTCACCCAGCTTCAGTCACTGCCTCAGACTGCAGTCAGGGTTGGGAGGACAAGGGGAAGGGTGGCCTGATTCCACTGCTGTCTGCCTAATGCACAACTCAGTTAAATGTTTACTTGCCAGGCCACATTATGTGGCTCGGAACATGCACAAGGCCACATGCATTGTGACTAGAGTTCATTACAGTTGGTGAGAGAGAAGCGGGTGTCAAGAGGGAGAATTTTACTGGTCGAGTATATTTATTTACATTAATGCACAACGAACTAGCGCATGCTAGTGTACCAGTTTTTAAACTTGGGCACTTTGGGCAGTTATTGTAGCCATTGTCCAACCAAAGTTGAGATTTTAGTATTTATTAATGTTAATTAATCACTTAATTACGTCAAATTCTAAGCCAGCCACAATGTCTTAACAAACAAAGATACTTATACTGAAGACTTGTCCTCCAGCAATGAGTGATTTGCAATGCACCAATCAAAGAACCATTTCTCTTTCACACTACAGTAAATCTCTCTCCACAAACTTCAGATGATTCACTCAGACCATCAGTAATCTGTATCTTAAATGGGGCTGTGTGAAGGCAAAAATTCAACAGCCCCACCTCCTACATCATTAATGCATCCTCCAAGGAGGACTGAAAACTCCCAATGCCTTTTGAGCATGGACATCAAATAAATGAAAGGCAAGTCCAATGGCGAGGGCTCGTCTATTCTACTTTTCAACAAGACTTAGGTGGAAAAAAGAGCCCAGCCTGCAGTACCCTCCCCTTTCCGGCCTCCTGCCACTTGTCTACGGAGAAAGCAAATTTTTTTGAAAATTTTTCCTGGAGTGGTTGTTTTATCAACAAGCAGGGCCATGGCCTTCATCCTTCTTTTGATTGGTCCAAGAAAGAGAGGAGAACAGGAAAACAAAACAACAAGGGGGAAATGGTAAGAAAGGAGAGGTACAGAAAGAGGCTGAAGAGACAGCTGTTGGGGAGGTTAGTTGGAGATTTCCAGCCATTAACTTCAGACTAAGCCGGCTCCCCCACTTGAAGAGAACAAGAGCCAGAGGAGGCTAGGCCCCAGACATGAAAAGAAGCAGGGGCAGGCTTGATCTAGTATGCCAAATGTTCAGAAGTGGGGCCACAATCATACTAAAATAGAGTAGTGGCAGAGAGAGGTCTTGGAGAAGCTCATGGGGCGGTGGTGTGGAGTGAAGGGCCAGTGGGGTGGGAGGAGTGGGGGTCTCTCTCTTTCAAAGGCAGGATAAACAAGGAAATGAGTCAGTAATCATTTCCAGAAATTGCCTTCCTTCTTCCTCCTCTCTTCAGCAGACTCTCGGCCTCCATTCATTAAGGATTCTGGCCTGATTAAAGCATTTCGGCCTCGGAGGCAGGCTCCAGACAGGCCAAAGCTCCTTTGCAGGAACATGAGACAAAAGGGAGCTGGGCATTAAGAGCAGGGACTGGTTGTTGGAGCATGTTCGGGGAACTTATTAAGGGTATCATCCACGTCAGCACCTTTACCATGGTACATCATTTTCTTACACATCAGGACATAAATTGTCTGAACAGTCCATTTCTGTTCAGTGTACCCTCCAGTCAGCATCCTCCAACCAAATGTTTATCTGACTGCAGACTGACCCTACATTCACACTAGCAAGTGACAGAGCAGCAGGTGACCATTCGTTTTCTATGTATGTGCATGACATGGAGCTGTGATTTCAGCAACAGCAAGAAGCAACTTTTGAATTGAAATGTTCAGTTCTGTGCAAATTAGTTATGATGTGGTAAAGCAACACATCCAAACGATTGGCCTGAATGATTCCTTGGACCAGACCTATGGTGCTAGAGGTCTGGCGTTTCTTCAATTCCCCACTCACAACTTCAGTTCCTACCCGCAATTAGTTCCCATTTACTGTTTGATGCACAAAAATGGAAGAGAAGACGTATAATTGTGGTTTTGTCTTATTCTATCACATATGACCTCTTTTTAACCGTGTACATTTTGAATTAAAATAAGACATTGTGAACTAAAATAAGGCTTGGAAGGAGGGAGCAGAGATCATTGGTGCCTCTGGTGAGTGTACTGTGTTAGTACAGTTAGTTTGCTTTGCTAATCTGCCATTGAAGCAAGTACTTGTCTCTTTCTAGTGTGAACATAGGGGTAGGTAGTCATTGAAGGTGAGTGAGACTGCATCTGATACTGGGAGGACTAGTGTACACGGCGGTTAGAGTACTTTTTTTTCAATACACTAATTAATAACTGAGCGTAGATGCTCATCTCTAGTATCCCCAAACATATCACTGTTTTACAAATAAATTTCAGGCAGTATTAGTATTTGAAGTAGATAGGATTACAACAAACAAACACTTACTTTTTAGTTTAAAACTTTGTCTGTTTTCTTTAACACCAAATTATGGAATCATCGCATATACTTCTCCATACAAAAAGAGATAATGCAAATGCAATTTCAAATATCCCTAAGTCCTAATAGATGTCCTAATAGAAAAACAATCCAATTCATTTTGGCTTCTGGCTCTGGCTGGAGGAAATAGTTAGTGGCAAGCTGGTCGTTGTGAAGTCCGGGTGTTCCTGTCCATTGACAGTCGAACAGAGACCCAGACCTCCTCACAGGGCCCGTCACCCAGATCCTCTATTTCCTTCCTATGAGGTAATGAGGCTCTGGCAATGGGCTTGATGTCATCTCTCCTGTTTCGTGCTACTGCTTAATCTCATCTACTATAATAAGTCTTTAGTGCAGCCTTTAAAAGAAATATGCTGTCCATCTACAATTTTAGCAGTGAAATTTAACATAGGAAAAATAAATAAATGAATATATTTAAGCTGTCATTCTGCATGTTAGTTTTTTTTTTTAAATCAGAAACTCCATATAAGATGAAGTATTGTATAATTTCACATAGAAATGTGCAGAAATTACAGTGATACATTACAGGTGGTGTAATGTAGCGGATACCACCCGAAGTGGTTTTTATTTTTCTACAACAGCATGTCCTGAAGTGTTATATTCCTCTTATACCACACAAATTTGTCAAAGATTACATTTTTTTAAATTTAATAATAAGAAATTCTTCATGCTTTTTAACCATTTACAGGCACAATCTGAACAATCTGTAGATTGTTCACAAGACAAGTTGTTATAGTACCTATGAACAGTTGTTCCCACACCAATCTCTATCTTTGCTAATAAGTAAAAAAAACCTTATGATTGTCAGCTTACAAATCGCCAAAACCTGAGACTCCATCCATACATGTTAAATAAACACCTACACAAAGATTCACCATATCAACATTACACATTTTTCTTTGTCACAGCAATGTAGTTTCTTAATCTGTATTATAAATAATGTCATTAGACTTAGATTAAATGTAGAGCATCCACCAAGCAGATCCCTGTGAACGAGTTCAACTGTCAGAGCTGCAGTGCTATAGAAAATTAATCGACACCTTCACATTTGAGAATTCAACATTGCTGTGGTGTAATTACTGTATATTTATACAATCTATGATTGTTCATTTATAATATCTGATTATCCCTACCATCTGATTTCTGATTGGCTTGACTCCATCCTAAACCACCATCTTGATCTCCTAATGGTGCCTTTATAAGTCCTGGTAGATCATGACGTTCTTTAAGAGAAACACTCCTAATCAACAAGGAGTGGCTTCACCAATGAGGCCACTTTTACTCTGCGTATTCTGCCTACTGAGATTTTAGACCATCTTGGGAGAAGTAAACATGAAGGGAAAGCTAGATAGCAAATTGTAGCACTTTAGAGTTGGCTTTTTTTTTTTTTTTCCCAAAACGAGGAAGTATTTGTGTTTTATTGGTTTCATATGACACGAGAGGCACTTTTTAAGATGTTGTAGTCGTGATGGTAAAAGAAAAGTCGGCCCTCCCTTGCATTAAGTGCTCCTGTGATCTTGTGCATATTTATAGGTGCTGGGTTGTGTCACATGGCTTCCATTTCTTCACTTGTTGGTGCCCCCTGTGTCTGTTTTTACAAGCAAATCAGTGAAAGGGTCAAGGGATCTGCTGTTCGAGCCTCGCCTCTGCATGAGGATAGGGATGACAAGATGTTTTCACCTTTCTATAAAGACTAATGCGTTAATCATTATTTATGATTCAGATTTAGGAAAGAAAAAGTGGCTTTAAAAGAAGATTTAACAGAGATACGTGCATTTTTCTTGTCACCTTTTCACACGTGTGATATTTGAACATGGTGTTTTTAGACACTTTACATGTGTCTGAAAGTGTTCTCTTTCACACATTTTAGTACATGTGCGTTTTATTCTCATGTAATTTTTTTTTACACGATTCATTTATTTTCACACGTAGGTCATGTGATTGCAGAAAGAAAGAAGTTTTCACGTTTATGGAGGGCATGTGGTTTTGTGTTCACACAAGTTTTACATATGATTCATTTCTTTTCTCATGTTTTTTCACAATTTATTGTGTGATTTCTCACACAATAAATTTCTTTTAACATCTTTTTTAAATGGTTTAATTTTCACATGATTTGTGCATTGTGTTTCATTCCCACGTACAATTTTCTCACCTGAATCATTTCTTTTTACATGTGATTTCCCACATGAATAATTATTTTCACGCGATCACATATCATTCACATCATCACAGGTGAAAAAAATGTTTGACCACATTTTGTGAACTGTATGTCATTTTTTATGTAAGGGTAGATGTATTCCTGACTGCACTGATTACTACTAATCGAAAACAAAAATGAACAACAGTGAAGATGCATACAATAAAACAAATCATTTCACATATGAAGTATTTAGTAAGGAAAGGGCAAATATTATTTTATTAGCTAAAAGGACATCGAAATGCAATGAACTTGCTTTGACTGATTCGCTTACTGACTGCTGCAGTTAGAGGGGAAAAGAGGCCTCTGAATCGTAACTGATGTTGTGAAAGGCCCCCTCCCTATTAAAAGAAGCCTGCTCTTCCCTGGCAGAGCCTGCACCATCTCCCGCAGCCTACACTCCATGCGGCAAAGCCGAGCTTTTAGTGTGCACTAAAAAGATACTGTTAAACACCATTTTAAAAGTCCCTAAAAGCATTTTTGCTCTTGGGGGCTGGCACTTTTAACTGTGATCAGGTTTCATGTGTGAGATGACTGCACCTGGGGAGAGGAATGAAAAGCTCAAGAAGGCTCGCACACACAAACACACCACACTCTCCTTGTAAAAGTGGAGAAGGGAAACTAATCAGATTTATTGGTTACAATATGGCGCGAAGTGTCTGTTTGACCTCTGGGTTTGGGATGACCTGGGCTGCATACAGCCTGGCCTGAAGTGAAGATAGTTCAGTGTGTTAAAGGTATATCTTCAGGTAATATTTTCTTATCGTAATTGTAATTTCACGTTGATACAGTAAGACTGCTCTGTTAAGACCATTTTATTTTTTATTTATTTTTTATTTTTTAAATTAAGCTTGGAAAGAATGGCCATGCTGCCATCGGAAAGTCCGCAGGCAGGAGACTTTGTGCTTCCTCTATAACATGACAAGCTGTGGGGTTTTTTTTTGTCTTTTTAACTTCAAGAGAGAAAAACGGACACTGGTGTAGGGGATGACTGTTTATAGCTAAGTGATAACAGGAACTAACTTGTCTCATGGATGCTCCACAACTTTAAATGTAACTATACATTTTATAATGTATGATGTGTGGCTCTTTAATAAATTTAAAAAAATTATTCATTGGCAAATTGTTGTGGTATAACAGGAATAAAACACTTTGGGTCATGCTGCTTTTGGAGAATAATCAGCTTTGCCTTGAGTTGCATTACAACACCCCATCATTGATTATTTTCTTATAACAGCACATCTCCAAGTTGCATGTTACATTATAAACTTCTTAGAACCTGGCAAACCTTCTTTGAACCTTAGATTCTGTCTGTAAGCTGGGTTGTGTGATCGTGTTATATTCTCGCGCAAATATACTGATGAAGTATCGTTGAAGTTCTGAAAGCCATGAAAGGTGGAGCTGAGACTCGTATGGAAATATCAGAGAACAAAATCTGATCCTTTAAATCCCCTCTGCTGCCTCACTTTCACTGACAGCATACAAGATCAGAACAAGGAGGGATGTAGGGTCTCTAATATTCATACAAACAGAGATAGATGAAAATATAAAATTTTAGAACTGCAAAAATGAGAACTGCATTCTTTTTTATGGCAGGTGTGATATTATTAGATTTTATATTCTCTATACATTTACATTATTCAGGTATCAGTTGCTGCTAAATGAATTACTTGAGTACTTGAAATAGTTGAACCTTGTATGAAGAAACTAGAAGCACTTGACGACCCAGGCGGCATTATAAGCATAAAACAGAGTAGCTGTTTATGCTGTTTTACCACTTGTTCATGCCTTCAAAACGTAAAGCCATATTTAACCATCTCTGAATGTTAGTAAATCTTTAGTTTTTGTCATTCTCCAAACCGCAGCTTTGCACAGGAGGAGGTAAGTATACTGGGGTCACCACAAACGTGACTAGGCGCCCAGGGAGGAGCCCCTCACCTCTCTTTTACATCTCATAAAAGTGATTTTTATTTGCACTTTTTGCCTTTTATAGCCCTATTTGTGTGTGAAGTACCTGAGAACAGTCTGGAAAAAATATGTTCATTGGACATGACCTGGAGATGGTACAGGACCTGAGGGGTCGGCTGCTGAGGAGGTGCAAAGGTCAGGGTTAGAGGGGAAAGGTTATTTATTTATTTATTTATTTATTTGTATATTTAGAGTTGTATTTATATACTCTTTGGATCAAAGTAATTAGTTAGGTGTGTGATAATAGGCTATTAAAATAAAAATGGAAAAGATTTTTCTTTAAGATTGATTCAAAATTGAAGTGAAAATACCATTTGGAGTGAGATATAACGGTTTTGCAGACCATAAATCAGAGTAATTATTTTTTAAAATATTTTAGATTCCATGTCAAACCGCATGTATATCTCAAACAATGAAAACCAGATGCATCCTTTGTTATCCATTCAATAGATATTACTTTTTTTTTTTTTAAATGAGTTGCTTAAGAAATAAACATATAGTGTATATATAATAGTATATCTGGGAAACAAAAAGATTATCAATACATAATCAATTAGGACTTTTAGTCAAATTTCAGACACTGAAGACTCCTTCCTTAAATGTTACTACAGAATTGCTAATATATTAAAATTTCCTCAAGTTTTTGTTCTAGTAGGTGTATGGGAAATATCTTGTGTCTTGTATTTTGGAGAAAAAGGAATGATGCTGCCCAAACTAAAACTGCAAAAAGCCCATGTCATTTAAACGGAACTACTATGTCCATGTGTGAATGGATTTTACTTACATTTGGCTGGATGCACAAAGCCTCTTAACAACTGTACAAACAAAGGGGTCTGTTTAATGTAAGTTAATCAGCACTCAGATAAATCCAATCAAGGCTGAAAGCCATCTCTTTGCTTTATTGGTTTCAGCGGTTGGTTATGATTATTTAAGCTTCTGGAAAACAGTGCCATTAGACAACCCACATCTGGCTGAGTAATATTCTGATGTCTGCTAATCTGAAGTGATGAAATTGTAGAGGCAGAGTGGGGTCACTTTGTTATCAATCTGCATACATGATGTTAAGCTTGGGCAGGGATGCTGTTCGTAAATCATTCGATTATTTTAGGAAGTGCTGCTCCAAGGTACCATTAGAGCTGCTGATAACTGCAGCGGAACTGGAGTTACTGTTACCAACTCGAAGTTTTATTTTTCAATGAGTGTTCTGAAGCTTTTTATTCCTCTTAGAACAATTTGCCAATGTTTACTTTTTTTTAACTTAAAGGACAATAAGTCATACGTTTCATAATTACATTTAAGGTTGTGGAACATCTTCAAGACAAATGAATTAGTAGACAAGTGACACTGGAGACTCATTCCATAAATATTACTATTGAAATAATTACATGTGAGAATGAGCACATTAATATAATTAATATTATAGTAAATGAATCAATACCTTCTGAATATTTCCTGAGCTTATTTCTTCCATTACAATTATTTGCAAATATTTTGAATGACTGGCACTAGATAATATTTTGTACATTGAGAGATTTTGTGTATAAAAAATCAGGTTTTCTATGATATTAACTATGTATTCTCAACCAGCCCATCACTTTAACGCAGCAGATTTAACCTTGCCTACACGATAAGCCGCTGAAGATATCTCTCTCATTCTTAAGACACTTATTCTGGGATTATTCCTCTCTAAGGCCTCAATATCACACTGTTTCTTATCTCTCATCAGCCTCCTTGCTATAATCCTTCAGTAAGACATTGAAGGAGATGAGAAGGTGGGAGAACACTGATTGATTTTAATCCCTTGTTCAGCGCAGATGTAACACCAGGCTTGCCACCTGTCGGTTCTTTACTTCCTGACCTACAGAGCATCCACTGAATCGGGTTTTCAGCATTAAATACAGTCAGGACTAAAGATCTACAGAGCATTCAGTGCAATTTTATACAAGTCCATATAGATTCTGTTCCACTGGGCCTCAGCTCATGATGTAATAGCCAGGACATCGATGCCTCAGGCTTGCTCTTGTAACTCTGCCCAGCTCTATGAAATGAAATGTGTGGCCTTCTGAATTAAAATGGAAGAGTCATCTCCTGTTTCCGTGGAGCTTGCACTCGCAGGCCTGTGAATCAATTTGCTTCTCAGCTATCAATCCATATCTTGGCCACTTGCTTACTTCGGTGAATAATCTCTGCACAAGCTGAACAGAATGTGAGCTGCCTCTATCCTTTACACTCAGGAGACAAATATGTTTTGTTATGTTTCAACATTGCAATTTTCCAGTGTTTCAGTGTAATAAAATAATATTTTATTTATTTGAAAAATAATAAAATCATGGTCTTTGTCAAAGAATATCCGATATTTATCCATCTCAACATGTGACCTGATCATGTTGAGGATCTTTGTTTCGATCTGTTGAGATTTGATCTTGCGGTTTATGAGATAAACATGCAACTCGGAAACAAGAGCGCATTTCACCTTGCTTGAGGGTCAAAGAGAAAGCAGAGATGACCAGGAGGAAGCGTAATTATGATCCAGCCAATGTGTTTTAGAAGAATCCTTTAAGAGGACTTTCTCCCGCCGCCCATGGCTTTGGCACGGCAACCAAAGAGGGTCACTGTTTAATAATGAACAGGTCGAGACCCAATGTAACGGATACATGCACCTGCTTTGTGCGCCAGTCAATTACTTAATTAGAACTCTCCCTTAGGGGAAAGCTAATACTTTCTCATAGAAGCGGAACTGGGCTGCACTCCATGTGAACGGATGAAGTGAGCCACTCTGTGTACATATGACTACCTGCGTCAGAGAAAGTGACAGGACGCTGTGTTGCCTGCTTAGATCAGGTGCTATAAGGGCTCATCAGAAATCTCGAACTGCACTCTCTAAGGCAGGGGTTGTCAACATCTGGTCCAGTATTAAAAAAAAATAAAAATTGCAGCAGAAAAACTACCCCAGCTTAGTTCAACCTAGTTCAGTGCCTCTAGTTTTCTAAACACGAACATCATGGCTTCTGTAGCAGATCTTCTGTGGTTGCTTATCCAATCGCATGCATTAGTGTAAATTACTTAGCTAAAGGTAGCTCTTTGGGCCTGAGACTAGCTGCAAGGCTAGAGAAATTATTTCTGAAAAGGGAGAGTTTTCCCAAACTTTCATAGGGTTTGATCTCCTAACAGACAAGAAGACTTGTTTAAGGAAAAGTTGACAATGAAAACAAAACATTTAAAGATGAATGGACAAAGAAGTATGCATTTAGTCTCCCTGTGTCAAATTTAAAACAGATGTATCACATCTGTTCTGAACATGAAGTGCCAGTGCGAAACAAAACATAACCATTTCAAATTGATGTGCCTTATTCAAAGTCATGAATGAATCATTAAAGGTTAAGCCTTAAAAGGTAACTTTGTCACCATTCTGTCATGTTAGTTGCTTATCCTGCCCTTTGTGAGCAAGCAATTTTATGTAACATTTACAAATTTTAGTTGAACGTTCCCGCTTTAAGCATTACGACAAACCTTCCCACGCTGGCTTGCGGAAGTGGTACCAAGTCGTTGTGTTTCACGACTGGAGAAAGCAGGCAGCTAATAGAGACCGACAGACACCTATGATGAAGCTAATTGCAGTCATAAGTACAAAAATGAGGGTTGAATTTCAGCGCACTCTGTGGCTGATTGTGAAGCTGGCAGCACTTCACAACTAGAAACACAGCTAACTCAGGATCAAGTCGGGCCAGTGAAACTAGTCCTCGTCTGTTTTCAGGCAGAGGCACTTAAGCCAATCACGAGCACCTAAGCACACTGATTAAGCTGCTCAATTTCCCTCCTCTTTGGAGAGAAGAGTGATGAGGATGTTGAAAAGGGCCGGGCCGATCTCTTCTCTTAAGAGGCTGTATGTCTTCATTTCCACTCCTCCTAACCTCCCACCTCACTTGCCACTCCAGCCCATGTCAGGTCCAGAAAAGCTATAATCAAACGCATGGGTCTATCTGCTTTGCCCCACTACACAAGCACTCCTATTCACCAAGGTTTATTACATAGCAAAATCAATTGCAGCCTTGACGTAAGATGTAAATCAAGGGAAGGTCTCAACATGCACACACGCAAGGAGTACGACTGAGAAAGCCAGGTCACAGTTCACATGTTCATAAAATTCAATTTTCACACATTAGAACGATTATACCATATTATTGTGATGACAAATCATGAGCTACAGGAAGCGGAAGGTGAACTGATAGTATGGTTTGGTGGTTTTATTGATGTGGGACAATTGTAGCTCTTTTCCCCTTTTCTCCCTCTAAGAAAACATGAAGGTCCATAAACCATTGATAGATGATTTTGATTGGTCAGATGTTGATTAATTCTCTATAACAGCAGCTCTGACAGTAGTTCAGCTGCAAGGTTAATGCGCTCATTCTAATATGTTGTCATTTCTATAGGAATATCTTACACAGGGACTTATATGATGGATGTGCCATATAAACGGATAAAAAAACCATGTGTAATCATTGATATGGTGATGTTTTCTGTGAGGAGACATTTATTTATCATTTTTTGAAGGAGTCTACAGTTCTACAACTGCACATCTGCAGTTATAGCATTGGAAATGATTTTACTTTTTGTTAGCTAGCATGCGAACTGTTTATGATCACATCAAACTTGATAGGATTTAATGTATGGCAGTAGAAAAGTCCTTACTGAAATTTCAGAGCAACTGATTGCAATATCATTGTGTAACTAAGAGAATACATTAAAAACTTTAAGATTATTTCTTCATACGCACTGCAGTAGTGCTGTGCTGTTCCTTGACCGGTGCATCAGTGTGGATACTAATGAAGTGCTGAAGAGAGATTGAGAGAGACTGGAGGAGACACCTCCCCCATCCATGTGGGTCCAAAGTGTTTGTGGAGTTGGAGCTGCTAATAAACTTAATGCAGTAATCTGAGAGAGAGCTATTAATGGGAGCGGTCTTCAGCTGACATCTCAGACACCCTAATGTTGGGGAAACGTCTCCCTGACTGGAGGTTAATCCATCACTGGCTCTGGCTAACCTGATTAAGGCCTGACACTTTACTTTTCTCTGACACTCATATACTGAACGGAGGGTGGCCATTGCTGCACTCCTGGACTGCGGTGTTTTGCCCCGTTGTTATTTAAAACTGCAGCATCCTCTCTAAAATTGTATGCCTTTATGCCTGTGCAAGACAATAAGAGACACAGACATAAAAAGATACAAAAGGCCTGTTAGCCTTCAGGGATGGAAAATACTTGAGTAGTTGTACTTTGTTACTATACTTAAGGATTACGTTATGTGAGTGTTACTGAAATTTAATATTTACTTGTGTAAATGTTATTGAACTTAAATAATTGTACTCTTACTTGATTACTTTTCCAAGAAAAAATTACTTTCTCTTTTTCTGCTACTTACATTATTATTTAGAATAAAGTACTCATTACAAATCTTCATGGCCACTCTCATCCAGCTAATGACAGTATAGTCAATAGAATGGGTTCCCATGCATTTTATTTACATTTCAGTTTAGCATCCAATCAAGTCCATCAGTATAGAAAAAAAAATGATCAAGAATCATGACGATCTGACATCTGCTGTGACCTTCTCATGCTATACAATGTACGTAATGCTATAGCTATCCGTACGCGTCTGAATATGGATAAGCTACTGGACTGCAGTGTGGAGCTTGATATTTCAATATGCTGGAGTGAGCAAAGATTCATATAAAATTAAGTGCCTCCCTAGAACGAATGAACTCTATCTCATCTGAAAATGCAAGCTGAAGTAAGTTTTGCTAATTTGCTAACATTAACTGGCTATATTTAATATTAATATTAATTGCTGAGGAGCAGTTCCTGGGCCACATGGTTGGTAACTAGGTACCTAGGGCAACAAATTGGTACCTACAGCAAGGACCGTATGTGAAAAATGATGAAGAAAGGCTATGCTAGGTTGCTGATATGTCCTTTTATGATGACCGAAGATCAACCTTGCCATTTCTGAAGCTTTCAAAAATGTTTGGAAGGTTAGGAATGTGATTTAAGTAATCTTATCTTAGATCAGCACAAATTCTGTTCTGAGCCCCGCACTAGGATTGTGTCTCATGAGCAGACCCTGTTAAAGCTGTCAATGTCAGTCTGTGGATCTATGAGCTGAACTCTCCTAAATCAGGTTGACTGACTCTTGAAGAGTGCACTTCCATTAACCACTCCCTGCTGCAAATTAACTTTAATGGGCACACTCAATAGATTGAGGTTGAATGGCAGTGATTTGCGTGTGAATATCCGTCTTCCAAAACTTTTAGCATTGCGGGTTAAGAACTGGGAAGTGGTAGCAGTGTTCCATTGCAGGAATTTGTGTATACAGTATGTTCATTAAGTAGAGTGATGCAAGAAAAAAAAAATTTAAACACCAATCAGCTGTTTCAACTATTTGAAAGCAGATGCAAAAGCACCTGCTTTCAACAGTACACCTTAAGTTTCTATGCACCTAAAGTCTTCATGCTTTATCTATGGCCAATCCTGATCACTCTAATATACAGTATGTGTGTAACAACAAAAAAAGGGCTTTTTGGT
Source organism: Pangasius djambal (assembly GCA_022985145.1). Taxonomy (NCBI): domain Eukaryota; kingdom Metazoa; phylum Chordata; class Actinopteri; order Siluriformes; family Pangasiidae; genus Pangasius; species Pangasius djambal. Next base: position 5,060,998 of record CM041001.1, on the reverse strand, counting down.
TGAAACATCATACTTCAGGAATTAAAATATCTGAAATACTAGCCCTGATCCTTCTCCAGGTATGTCCAGGAAGCCAAAGCTTAGGCATACTTTGATATGGCTTGACAATTCAGAGACACACTGCATTGTGTGTATGAATGTATGAGCAAGAGTGAGAGAATTTGTGAACAGCACCATATCATGCAGCCCTAAAGGGATTGGGGGAGTAGTACATCAGTGGCACGGGGCTGGAAATCTGGTTAGGAAGATCTGGTATGTACTTACTCTTCCACCACATTGTTATCTGACCACCAGCATATTGTCTACCACTCCGATCTGTCCCATCAACCACTGTCGCATCTAGCTACTTTCCCTGTCTCTATCATGGCCATGACCAGCCAAATTTGCCTATTGGTCCACGGAGTGCCTCGGTGTGGAAACTCGCTTCTGTCTCAAGTGCTGTAAGTGCTGGGGAGTCATCTTACAAGAAACACTTATTGCATTTAGTATCGAACATGGCGTTATGAAAAATTCATGCTGGGATTGTGCTGTTTACATTGTTCAGACGAGGTGTCAGGGTATGCACTGGTGTATGCCTTGATGCAGCGAGAGTTACAGAAATTTGACTCGGAGGAGCATAACTCTAAATCATCTAATCTTCCACCTCCTGTGAGTTGAAGTGCAGATCAAAGTACCCAATGAATCAATGCCAGAGTATCGAGAATCATTGTGGCACTGCCTTTCTACCATTTACTGCATTACGACGCTTTACTCCCTTAGGTTTGTACATGTATTGACTCCATTATTGGCAAAGCAATAGTGAAAAATATAGCTAAAAAGTGGGCCAATACTGTGGTGCAGAAACGCAGCCAATAGACAAGCAAAGAGAAGAGTACACTATAAATATCATTATATATTTATGATGAAATAAACAGTGACCTATGAAAACAAATACGCGGTCTATGAGTGGATTTCGGAAGCTAGACCATTTTGAGTATTATATAGGAAGAAAATGGCATGATTACATGATTCTGATTATAGAACATAACCAAGGATGGATCTGTGATGAAAATAAGTGGTATTATTAAGCACTTTCCATGTATTCCGCTTTCTATTGGATCACCACTGATTAAATCCTTTTGCTATCTTTTTAATGAAGAACAAAAAAAGAGTCTGATGAAATCAATGCAGGGTCCGTATTTGCTGTATATTGAAGTACAGCAACATGCAGTGATGAATGTCTTGATGTGTGTTCATTTTTCTATTGTACCAGGAAGGTTATTCTCTCAAATTATTTTTCAGATTTATCTGAAAAGCTTAACAAAAATTTCAACCCAACATGAAGGAGCACTACGGTTAAATTACACTTTCTACAGTAAAATTTCATCATACTTAAGCAATGACAATAAAATTATTCTGACTTGTGTCTAAAATGGGGAGCTTTCTTAACATTGACGGTCAGGTAACTATAAGATTTTTAACATGTCAAATAGAAACTGGACTGACCAAGCGATACTGAGGTTCACACTTTAGCTGCTTAGGCGCTTAGGTAAGAATGGATAGAAAAAGAAGCTTTTACCTTTTCCAGTGAGGATCATTTCAAGATGACTCAAGGCTCCAGACATTCTCTCGCTCAATTGCCATAAATTTAATAGACCTCTTACTTAGCTCTTTAAGGTTATTTGTGCTGTCACAAGGACGGTAGGGGCCTAGACCCTGAAGGCTCTCTTGTCTCTTCTGAATCTATGCTCAGCCTCAGACAGGGGAATATGGTGGTTCTCGTCAAGCATAACCTTTATGTGTTATATGCTGAGCAATAAAACAATAGTATAAATGATTGTATGGTTACATGGAAAGAGACACTTTTCTCAGGGACATGTCTCAGGGGCCATTTTGAGATGAAGAGGCTGGATGATGGAAGAGGACATGGAGGGAGAGGGCTGAACAGAGCTGGGGTATTTGGGGTACATTTTTATACTACAGTGCTGTTTAATTCTTTAATGTAATTGGTCAGAAGGTGTTGATTAATTTTCTACAGCAACAGCTTTGACAGTAGTTTGACTGCAAATTGAAATCACAGGTATATATTAATAGGCTCCTTCTAATATCAAGGTCCAGGGTTCTTTATTTGTCACATACTATGTTATGGTTTCTATAGTAACAGCTAACTCACAGGGACTTGTATGCCAGAAGCTCTATATAAACAAATAAAAAAATGTGTGTAATTGTTAAAATAGTGATTTTTTTCCTGTAAGATGATGTTTATGATACATTTTTGGAAGGAGTCTCCAGTGTCAGCATTTTGTAATAGTCAGAGATAAAGCTGTAACTTTGCATTTTGTATTATTAACTTTGAGACAGACAAAAAAAAAGAGAAAGGGAATGACTGTTTATAGCTGTTAAAACATAAGCAATAACAAGAGCTAATTTGTTCTGCAGGTGTTTTATAATAGCAAATGTAACTATAACCGGATAAAACGTGTTGTTCTTTAAAAAGTAAAAAAAAAAAAAAGTGTTAGTGTTGGCAAATTGCAGTGGTAGAATAGGAATAAAACAGTTCTCGATGTGCTGTTATAGGAATATAAACTTTGGGATGGCAACAGTAACTCCACTTCACATCGGGCTGCCCTGTCATTGATTATTTTCCTATAACTTTATGTCCCCAAGTGTTTTATTCCTTACTTATTTTCATTTGGAATTGTTTCTAAGCTTGGTATGTTACACCAATAACAGCAGGAGTCTCAGGTCATACTAAATATTTGGGATAGTCCACATTTAAGAACACATGCTACAATTTCCTCTTGCAGTGTGGTTAGTAGCATTAAAATCTATGTATAAAATAGGTACCACTAAAGGTAGTTAAATTAAAAAAAAGAAAGAATCAGGAATGTTGTACTTCCTACTAGAATATCCATCAAAAGCTCTTTATCCTCTTATAGTCTTTAGGGGGGAAAATTGCACTGAATTGTTCAACTATAACACTTTTACTTGTGAGAATAAGTCTTATGAAAACATTTCTTGTGAAATGTGTTTTTGTTAAATAGTACAGGGTCAACCTGGCAACACTAACACTTTAAGTTACTTGGAGAGTGTGCTGAATTTCAGTGAAACTAGAAATGTCCCAGACTCTAGCTAATCAGAAGCTTGCTACTCTTCCAGCAGACCCCAATGCCCAATCTAAATGCATTGGTACCTTTGAATAATTAACTCTGCTTAATTTCTCTTGGCCTATTTGTTTACTCCAGACTCATCCATTATTGAGCAGACTCCAGGACAAGGGTTCTCTCAGCCAGGCTCTTTGGAGCAGAGTGGGATGCTGGAATGAGTCCTGCTACAAGCAAGCAAGGCTCTTGTTCTCTAGAGAGCACACACACACACACACTCATACAGACACAAACACAAACACAGACACTTCTTTTTCTCAACTCCGAACATAGTCTGGCATGCTAGCCGAGTGTTTGATATTGACTTCAGTGTTTGCGGCATTATGTAATGTACTACTCGCTCACGATGAAAGTATGAGCATAGATTCATTGCTTTATATAAAACAAAAAGGAAACTTTAACCTTTGTTCAGTGAAAACAATTGGCTCTGAATTCGTTATATCAAACAAACGATCCAACCTAAATGTCTTGCTTGTTAAACTTTTAATAATTACTATGTGACGTGTGTCTTTAATGGAATTTAAGATTCATCGTTTAATGAAATTCTGATTAAACTTTTTTAAAACTTGTTTCATAAACGTTAGTCTTTTTTCACTTCAGTTAACGATTTCCTACAGTACCCACAATGCTGTTCAGCTACCTGCAGATAATGCTGCCAGTGGGGTTTAGCCCTCTCTTCATCTCAGCTTAACTTAAACAGAGTGATGCAGCAGCACTTTAGTTCTTTAGTCTTCATGCTACTTTAACTTTCATGCTAATAACACTGACAAAAACCATTGCGCTCAGCATCTCGTAGATCACTATCCATCCGATCTGAGTACCTGTACAGCTGCACTATGTGCTGGAACTTTGAATCCAGCATTTGAAGTCTCCACTACTTCTGTATTCGCTCTCTCATTAATATGACATTGAACGTCACTTGAAAATGGTGAGTGAGAAAAGAAGGTCTTGCTCTTTTTTTGCTAAGAGCAAAACTGACTCTTATCCCTTATGTCTGAGATCATTCAATTTTTTTTCTTATTATACACCATTGTAACTGTTCTAGCAATGTCTTTCTGTGATGTCAGAGCTAATCGTGAGCTTCTCACAAGAATAGCAAAAATACAGCACCAACCAACAAATTAGCACCAAAATCTCTAAACACAACGGAAACATATTTCAGGGTGGAGTTTTTCTTTAAGGATTTGTTTTGAAGGAAATGGAAATCTCAGTTTCTGTTGAATTTGGTCATTTTAGTGGAAGACCCCAACGCAATCAAAACACTGTTGACCAGTCCCACTATCTTCTGAGTGCTAATGGAATTTACCCACCAGGCTTAGATGCTGGCTTGTCAGGTAGCTTCTCCTTTACAAGCTGTCGATGCATATATGAAAAAAGCATGCACATTACAATAAGCTGAATGTTCATGTTGACTATCTATTCTATCCTAGTATTCTGGTGAAGAGGAAGAGGACAGGCTCTGACAGATGAGCCTCATTAATGTGGTTCAGGAAGTGCCATGAGTAAAAGATGGATGATGCATGCCAAGCTGCCCCAAAGTGCCCCTCCCTTTTGCTGTCACCCCTGCCCACTGATGACCTACATTTGCATAAGCTTAGGGTTATCCCTTTCTTAATTATCAGCAATGATTATAAAATTTCATAATACTTTTATGTTACACTTTATGTTAGTGTTAGGAATGAGTGTTGGGTTTTCTGTTTTTCATAGAAAAGGAGCAGATGAATAAATTATGCCAAGGGGACAGGGTGAGAAAGAGAGCACTGGGATGCCAGTGGCTCAGAAATGTGATTTAGGCAATGGGGTCATGGCAACGGGGAATTTTGCTTGCTCTCAGAGGAGCTTATTTATGAGTTACATCCCCTTGGCCGACATGGCATCCTCTCAAAACATATCAGCATGTGACAGCCATAACCCATCACACACTCCATGTGGAGAGTGCCTTCATGGAAGCTAGTAGCAAGCAGATGTTACTTTTCTGGTGTGTTTTTTCTCCTGCAAAGAGAAAATGATTAGATTTGTCAGGTTTCAAGCAGACTTTTATATAATGTATAAAAGGAATTCTTAGAGAGACTGTCCAAATAAAAGTGTTTCACATTTCATAGTTCTGCTGCATCTCTCTCTCCCTTCATGAAAATTAAGAGACAAAATACAATCAAAATACCATCATATCCAGGGTTGGACAAATTAAGATAACGTGTCTGGGCTGTTGCCTGGTGGACAAGGAGGCTAGCGGTCACCAGCTTTTTTTTTCTTCTTCTTCTCTCATTTAACAACCAGAGAAAGAAAAAAAAACATACTTGACTTTTGTAAAACATATTTTTATTTGCCATTTATGTTTAAACAAAAATGTGTTTCTTACTGTCTGCTGCACTACACACATCACCTTTTGCTAGTCAGATTAATTAGCGTCCACAGATGACATACGACAATTTCAGAATTAGTAATATGCATGTAAGTGGAAATACTGACATGCATGTTACTGATTCTGGACTGGTCATATTCATGTAAGTGGAAACACTGACAAACCCCGAACAACATAAAGTCCAGCACAAAGCTGTCGTATACTAACTCCTGCTAGCATAACACACAGTTACCTTGCGGTTAAACATATTGAGAGAAAAAAAAGACACTAGCCAGACTCTAATAATTTCTTTTATGTGTGATGTGAAGACAAAACACCAAATCTCATAGCCAAATGTTTGGGAATGGACCGCACCTGGTCAGTTAACTTCTTGTCAGTCAATTGTCCAAATACCTTTGAGCCCCTAAAAATGGAAGTACTTTGCTTAAAATGGCTGTAATTCCTAAACGGTAAATGCCTCTTAAAATAAAGCTGAAAGTCTTCACTTCGATCACATCTTGATTGTTTTATTTCAAATCCATTGTGGAGGTGTATAAAGGCAAAATCACAAAAACTGTCATTGTCCAAATACTTCCGGACCTGAGTGTATATATATATATATACATATATATATATATATATACACACACACACACACACACACACACACACACACCTTGTGTTTAGTCTATTGCTGTAAGAAAGCATAATTGCAACATTGCTTAAGGCTGGTGTTTTCTATAAGGTCATCTCTAAGATCAGCATAAACTCCATTTTCTCAAGAAAATGCAAGAATGTATAGTATACAATACATTGCTCTTTAGGAAAACATACTCTTTTTTAAAGACTCAAAGCCAGGAAAATAATTTTCTCTACACAAAAGAAAATTCACAATTTTCTCTTGCTTCCACCATGTTCAGCTCTGCATTCATGTGAAACTGTTGGTAAAGAGATGGCTACAGAGCACCACCTTGTCACACCCATATTGCCATGCAGGGAATTAATGTTGAATTGGCAGAATGTCTGAGCCATGAGCAGTAGAGATATGTCTGTCCCTTCTGCTCTTGTCTAGTCACCTAACTGTAGGATGAGAGTTAGATATTGGTTAAGATTGACAGAAGACAAGAGATGAGAGTGTGGCATTGACAGGACTGTGGCCAAAGTGCTTTCAGCATACAGTGGTGCCAGCTGGGTGTTTCCTTCCTAACCTGAGACACAACAGACACTCGCTGTCACCATCCAGCATGCACATGGGATTTGGGGACATACTGACAGGATAGACCTGTCTTCATCCATTCAGTAAAAAAACAATCCAGGCATTTTCCAAGCAAGGGGCCAAACATGCTGCATGCTCTAAACTTTAAAAGAGTTGATCTTAATTACCAAAAAAAAAAAAAAAACTTGCATTGAGTAGTGCATATCCAGTAAATAATTCATGAATAGAAAAGAAAAGTGGAAGTATTAAGAGCAATATATTCTTTTAGTGTGTGTGTGTGTGTGTTACTAATTTTACTAACTGAATAAGAATATTACTGAATTGCCTGTAATATTCAGAAGCACATTTAAAGATGACCATTAAAGATGGTCATTATTAAAGATGACCTTATACTACACTTTAAATTTACTAATGGCTAATTTTATGAATAAAATGAATTTTGTTTTACATTCACAAACTGTGAACCACAATGAGTGGCACCAACATCAGTTTAATGGGGTGTATGTCATGTATTCTCAGATATGGTGAACATTATTTGCCACAGATTCATAATACAACAGATATGTTAGGAATAAACCAAGACAGTGCATGCTGTTATAGGAACATAATCAATGATGGAAGTGAAGTTACTCTTACCACTCCAAAGATTACTTTCCTATAACAGCACATGCTGAGGTGTTTTATTCCTCTTATACCACAGCAATTTGCCAACATTAAGATTTTTTTTTACTTGTTAAAGAATTATAAGCCATACTTTTCTCCATTTATAGTTATGTTTAATGTTGTGTAAGGTTCATGAAACAAGTTATATGACATTATATTTCAGCTATAAACAGTTGTTCTCTCACCAGCGTCTCTTTTTTTTTTCTCTTGAAGTAAAGACAAAAATTGAAGCTTGAGAATCTGCCATGCTCAAAACTCACTGTCCTGCATTCATTCCCATGTAGGAAAATTTACAGTTTTAACTATTACAAAGCGCTGACACTGGAGACTCCTTCCCAAAGTGTTAAATAAACATTTCCTTCGCCATATCAATATTTATACATGTTTTTTAATCCGTTTTGGTGGAGCATCTGCCATACATTTAGTAACAATTTGTTACTAGAAATAATAGTGTATTAGAATAAGTGCCCTGTGATTTACAACCCACATGACTGTCAGAACTGCTGTTTTAGAAAATTAATCAACACCTTCTGACCAATCAGAATGGAGAATTCAACAGGGCTGTACTAACAGGTCTACACAGAAGTTCAATTGTTGCTCATAGGGTAGGTTAAAATAGGCCGAAATACCAATGGCTCTGCTGTTAACACTTGTATCCATCACCAAGTAAACCTGATATTGCATTTGGGTGATGAGCTGTCCTTGATTTCAGCCTCCTTGACTGCGAGAGTGGTTCTAAAATCTAGAAACAGGTGTTTCCCATTTAGTCGATTTTCATCAGTCGATCAAGAAGGTAAGGTAATGCCCCCCTGCAACTGTTGCAAGAAACAGTCATGCAGCTAAAAGTTGTATTTGTATGCACAGGGTTTAGATTTCAGCCAGATAAGGGCTAGAGATGGAGGAGGGCCAAACATATGTTCTGAGGGACAGGAACAAAAGCAGTGACACGTTCGTCTTTTCATGAAGATGACCTTTCTGCAGCTCCCCAGCCAACCCACTGCTGCTGCTGCTGCTGCTGCTGCTGTCCTTTTGTCTGCCAGGCTGCCTCAGGCCTGGCTTGGCTCACGTGCTAGAATTTCTCCTCATCTACCCAAATTTCCTTTGACTAAATGTCATGATTACACATTTCTCCTCTTGCACTGAAGGCTTTAATTAGCACTAGTGTGTGTGTGTGTGTGTGTGTGTGCGTATGTATGCGTGTGTGTGTGTGAGAGTGTGTGAGAGAGAGAGAGAGAGACAAAGCAAATGTGACCATTCCTCCATGTTTGCTCCCACTTCTTTGCTTTTACTCGAGGCTACTGAACACAGTCGTGAGTGCGAGAGAGGTGAAGAAACAAGGGAGAGGAGAGAGAAAGGTGTGAGAAAGATGGAAAATTCCCCTGAACAGCAACAGCAGATTTGCTAACGTGCAAAGCAGCTGACAAGCCGGCTCACCACAGGGTCACATTGAAACCACTTAGGCCACAAGGGAACAAATTCATACACATGCCATCATTAATTATGCTGTCCAGCCTGCTGTTTCCACACTAGTTGAAATCAGTCAGAGTGGCACTGCTGCTGCCCAGATTCTTTTGGACAATTAGTAAAGGAAGCTGTGGATTTGTATATTGTATTATGTGTGAATATTACAAAATAAGGGCGGCATGGTGGCACAGCAGGTAGTGTTGCTGATTCACAGCTCCAGGGTCCCTGGTTTACTGTCTATGTAGAGTTTTACATGTTCTCCTCATGTCCATCCTCTGGGTTCTTCTGAAAACATGCTGATCCAGGGAGTATTCCTGCCTTGTGCCCAGTGTTCCTGAGAAAAGCTTTGGTGCAACTGCAACATCTGATTTTGTGACATTTCTTGACATAGGGTTGTACATATGTAACATATATATTTTACGTATGTAACTATTTAAATGTGAAACTTTTTCTATACTTAATCTTAAATCTAACTCTAACCTTAAATGGTTTTCTTTTTTACTTTCAGTTTTGGAAAAAAAAAAAAAACAGGTTTTATGAAAAAGCTTCTATCTTGTTGCTCTTGAGAAGGTCACGGTGGTTTTTTTTTTTCTGATTTTCTTTACTCCACAGTCAGGATGTTTTGATCCTGACAATTCAAAAAGTCAAACACACACACCCTTAGGCTACTTGACTGACTTTCTGGTATTTGTATTCCTGGAAATTTGTACTCGCCTAAGCTAACTATGTACACCATGCACACGTACATTCACACTCACTCCTAGGGACAATTAAGTGTAGCAACATGGAGACTATGTGAAATTCCACCCGAATAATCAAACGAGATTAGAATTAGAATTGAACCGGGGACCCTATTTCTGTGCCATGGTGGCACGCCTATAAAGCTAGTTAGTTAAGTTTCTCTCTAAACTGCTGTTATGACCGAGAATTCTGCAAATCCACTAATTAAAAAAGACACTTTATTAGGTACACCTTGCTTATACCTACATTTGTTGGCCCTCTTACTGGGTACAACTACCACAGAGTAGGAGCATTTTGACTGGAGTCTGTCTACATGATCTGTCAATATAAAAGATCCACCAAAGACCAGACCAGATAGGGTGTGGGTAGTAGACCTTGTAGATACAACAGCAATCCTTGGAATTTTAAACACTGTATATACAAATTGGGGACTTTGTTAGTCTACCATTCCTAAATCCAACCAGCAATCCAACAATAACACTTGCATTGCCACTAGACAGCAAGTGTTCTCTAATTCAAGCAGGCATCTGAGGGTGGGAGTGTGATCCTGGGCATACTACTGTCATCTCACTCCACTGACACTGACAGTAGGCCAGTGCTACATGGCTGGTCCTGGACTGGTCCTCTCACTTCAGGGACAGCCTCTAAAAGACTCTGTGTCCATTCTAATTAAAGCAAATGTCATTGGGGTGGTGAGCATAACAAGCTAATGAATAATTACAATTTAAGTGCAAATTGTGCATCCAGGGTGGAAAATCTAGAGGGACAACTTCTGAAAACAAGGCGTGCAGCATTAACTCGACAGTCACTCAAATCTGTGAAGGAAGCCCGAGGCATTAACACCAGGCCTGTGTGAAAGTACGGAAATAAACCTCTAGCAGTGTTGGGAGGCCCCGGGTCCTCTGCACTTCCCCAGGAGGCGTTGCAAGACAAAGAAATAAGAATGCAAGTGATAACCACACTGTGTATTTTTTCAGCTATGAAGACTAATAGCGGTGGTTTAGAAGGAGCCAGTCTTGTTGTCTGCAGCAGCAGGCACTGCGGAAACAGTAACAGCAGCTGATATGCGATATGATTCGATCACGAAGCTGTATCCACAGGAAGTCTAATGACGCTCTGTTGTCATTTGTAGACAGTTAACCGAATATTAGTATGAGTTAGATTAAGGAAAGTCACATTATGTTCAGATAGCATCTGCTGCAGATATTTAGGATTATTTTTCTTTCTCAAAATGTACTTTCTCAAAATTCTTTCTCCAAATTTAGTCAACAGTAGAATTTTTATGGCACAGATGTACATTGTAAATGTAAATAGTGAAAATTGTTAATAGATGCAAAATTATGACCTAATTTATGGAAGAAAACTGCGATTTCTTAGTCTGCCAACTAGCTTTAGAACTTGACAGGTTCAGTCCAATGCTTCATTCGGCTTTAAACACATAGAGGTGGTTGAAACGCTCCAGGCTCATAGTTAAAAGTCAGTCAGTGACACAGTTTTCACTGGAAAACAACTCAGTAGACAAGCAGCTCACCCGGGAGTGTGATGAGACAAAGACCCAAGGGTTCATCAGAACATTAGCTGTGATAATCCCCTTGGAGAACAAACCCAGGGCTTTAATTATTGCTGGCCTTCCCAAGTCATCAAGGGTGTTCACTTCCCTGGGTGCTTTAACACCGTCCATTCTTGCTCTTTTCTCTGCCAGCTGTGTCCGGGCAGAATGGCACAATAGGTCACATCACAAGCTCTCATTGTTTCATCTAATTGCTGCATGTTTTGTCTCGTTATGTTTTTTGTTGCGGCTGATGGCAATCCCACTCTTCCCCCACATACCCACAGTTTGCAAACGAATTTGAACGTAGGCTTCATTTAAGACACCTAAATACCCAAAGCCTTAAAAGCATTCTGTTTTGTTCATAGATTAGCTTCAAAGCCTTTTTTCACCCCTTAGTTATGTGCTTGACATTTAAAAAAAAAAAAAAGTTTATAGTCTGCCCTTGACCATGTATTTGTAAGGCATAAAGCAGAATTATGGGGTGTTTACAGAGAATAGGCGCATGATGAAAACTGCTAATCAAAACATGCTGTATGGATAAATAATAAAATAAATAGATAAAAAAAAAAGACAATGGAGTGCCTGATAGCAAAGGTCACGGAGTTCAGGTTTTTTTTTAAAGAAACAGAAGGCATTCAAAACAATTGCTGGTGAATATAGGAAAACTATTAAAATGGAAAGAAAGGGAGCTCAAGGTCACATCCATTTGGAACACTGCATGAATTGGCATACGGTGTGTGTCTTCATTGCTAAGCCTCTTCTTGTTTGCCTTTTAATTTCCATTGTTTTCATCCCCTGCTTCTCATTTATTTATTTATTTACCGTCAATTTCATTGCCCTTTTTGTGATGCGTCCGCATGTCAGATGCCTATTTTTCCTCTTTTTATATCGTCCTTACAGAAATACCGATCTTAAACAATTGTCACAAAACTAATAAGCGTGCTTTGTGAAGAAAAATATGGAGCAGAAAAAAACTTTTCCCCTCTTTCACCTCATTAGGATGCAATGCTGAATTCATCATTTTGACAAGCATTGGTCTGCCGTCTTAAATAGAAAGCAGCTCTCATTAAGGCACATAGGCTATTAGAAGAAGCTTTTAATAAAAATATGTATTAACTCAAAGTCAATCGGGCTGAAAAACAGAAAACACATCATCATTAGCATTGCATGCAGCGTCTCACTGCCACACAATCGCCCTTTTCTACAGACATTCTTTTCCTCGTCACGTTGCGTGAGTCACGTGAGGACACTGCGTGGCTCTCCTTGCAGACTAAAGGGGGAAAACCGAGGCCTTGGGCAAATGTAGGCAAATTGGCAGAACACACTACTGTGGCATTAACGCTGATGAGTCCTGATCACAGACTCTGGTCATTAAACTAATAAGACCATATTTAAATAAACCAAGACTGGAACCCCAACCTCAAATTCCTGTTTTACACAGCTTTATCAGAAGCTGTTTGTTTTATTCTGTTAACAGCGGAACTAATTAAATGAGGCACTCATTTTTAATTAATAATTATTTCTATTCTGTCAAGCAGAAAGTCACACTCATTGCACCTCTCCCATGATAACCATTTATGCTTATAAAAAATGTAAACTATGCATTTTATGCATTTTACATGGTCCATTTCCATACATCACCAGTGGAAGAAGAAAAGAGAGAACTAATGGCATTAATGTTACATGCATAGTGAACTGTTTTGCATCTTTCTTTTATCTCCTTCTTAGCATTTAAATGTAAAAATACAACAAAAGGAATCTCTCTCAGGCATGATTCAGAAACGATCCAGTTCATGCACATAAAATGTTATATTTTGATTATTAATCAACATGAAGAAATTGTTAAGCTAGCAGTAATTCACAAAAAATAGCATTACATAAGAATATCGCCTTTGTAGGTAAGAAACACTAAACAATCGTAACTAAGGAGGAAGGATTACGTGGAATACTTGTTAATGTTTCTCAGGAAAAAAAAAACAGGAAAAATTTGTTTAGTGGTTATCAGAAAGGAAAAAAACCGATATATAAAATTTTAAAGAAAATCCAAGTGTGCAGACAACACTTCAGATCAGGAAATTCAGATCAGGAAATTATGATGAAATTCTTAAAAAAAAAAAAAAAAAACCTGCCTTTGGATTGATCAAGGTAGCACATGTTAAGCTTACACCTTCACCATTTTTACAATTTTTCTGAAGTGTAAAAAAAAAATGAATTGTGTACTACAGTGTACATGTATATACATGATTTAGGTTTACTTGGGAAGCCATGCTTATTATTAAATGTTTTCTTGCTAGATTCCCATCTAAATGATGTCTAAATTTAAGCTTCATGTTGTTCTTTAGTGCTGCAGTAAAGGTGTGTATTGGAACTAGGATCCTGCAGGACCCAACAAGAAATTGTCACGGTCAGAGTTGCAGCAGATCCAGAGCCTATCCCGGGTACACTGGGCACGAGACTGTATTGGACTCCTGTCCACCATGGGGCATCACACACTCATTCACACCTAGGAGCAATTTCAAGGTTCAAGGTTCTTTATTTGTCGATGCCACCATATGTGCATACATACAGAGGAATCGAAATACCATTTCTCTTCTCTCTTATCAAGTAGCCATTTCACCTAGTATGTTCTTGGGAGGTGGGAGGAAACCGGGGAATCCACAGAAGGTCAGAAAATGCACCAATTATATTCACACAAGCTACAATTGTTATAAGTACCTCATAATTTTGGTACATGGCAGAATAGCTGGAGAGACCATTTGTTACAAAAATACAGACTGATGGGAGAGTAGCAGAAGGCACTGACACCCTGGCACAGTATTTAAAGTTCTGAATATCTTTTATCCTATTTTGTGATTTCAGTGTTTATAGCAATGAAAGATTTGGATATGAATGTAGAGTAACTGCTGTAGTCTTCTATGTAAAATAATCTAGGTAATAAATAACGTGCATGGTTTAGAAAGTAAGTGTGAATGTCTTTAAACGAATGTCAAGATTAGGGCTAAATCGCAGAAGTTGGTACTTGAAATGGTGATGTTTTTTTTCTGTTACGTTCTGATGTATGGGTATAATTTTAAATGTTTTCCATGTGCTAAAGTCACATGTTGTGACTTATTTTGCCCTTGTGGTTATTTTGCAGTGGTAATTACAGCTGAAGGTGTAGTGTGTTTGGAACAAGATGTAGCTCTTTTTTTCTCTCTTTAATTGTCTGGTGATTGGTATGGTACTGCTCATTCAGTTTTATCTCTCTGTGTGGAACAAGGTTTCTCAGGGGTTTTTTGTTCAGCATCTTAAATTGGATCATTTTTTATTAAAAAAATTTTATTTAAAATTTGGATAATTTTATATATATATATATATATATATATATATATATATATATATATATATATATATATATTTTTTTTTACAATTGCTAGCAAGCATTAGCCACTATCAAATACACTTTTCAAAACTCTCTCTTTACAAACACACAGTGTAGCTCATTATTTCACAGTGGTGAAATAGACCTTGGCCAAAAGTTTGTGGACACCTGACTGTCACACCCATATGTGCTTAGTGAACATCCCATTCCAGATGTCGCCTCTTTGCTGTTATATTAACCTCCACTTTTCTGGAAAGTCTTTCCACTAGATTTTGGAATGTGGCTGTGGAAATACAACCACAAGAGCATTAGTTTTCAGCGGGGTTGAAGTCAGGGCTCTGTGCCAGCCACTTGAGTTCTTCTACACCAACCTTGGCAAACCATGTATTTGTGGACCTCGTATTGTGCACAGGGGTATTGTCATGCTGGAGTAGATATGGGGCCTTTAGGTCCAGTGAAGGGATATTGTAAAGCTACATTGCAACAGTTTAGGGAAGAACCACATTTGACTATGATGGCCAGGTGCCCACAAACATTTGGCCGTATAGGAAAAAAACAAACAACAGTTCTCATCAGATACACAGATTTTTTCCTTCACCTTTTTTGCTCTTTTAACCCGGGTTTACACTGTACAATTTTACAGACAAAAATTGTTAAATAATTCTTTGGTCATGAGTTGAGATTGGTGGTCTTGGAACACACAATGTTGTGTGCTCACCAGTGGCTGATTTGTGCCATTGTGACCAAAAAGAGATGACGACAAAATGTCTGGCAGTGTTGCTATGATGCTCATCTAAAAGCCACTAGTAGGTTTATGCTGAATTTACAAGACAGCTACAAATACGGTAGTGGCAAAGGCAAAATGTGTAAAAGTGAAACATGCTAATGTACAGAAAACATATCCTTATTACCACAAGCTCACTTTGAGGAATGTTTGGTTTATGTGACCCCATTCTCTGTACGAGCCCAGATCACACGAGATTAGATGATCTTCATTGTATAATGTGACATAGAGAGCATATGTTATCGCACAGTCTGTTATAGTTATATTGGCATCATCTTGTACAGTGTGACAAGTAACAGTCTTGAAAGACTGCTGTAATTGCACAGTCAAAAACTGGTTTTACACTAATATACTGTTTGTTTTTTGCTAGTCTGTGGTCTGTGAACAGATTTTATCTGCAAGTAAAAGGAAAGAACAACCTTGCAGTCTTCCTTGATATTAGACAAGCTCGAACTATATTACCAGTGATTATGGCAGACATTTCCCCCGGCAACTTGGAGTCAAGCGGCCACCGCTGGCACAACAGATTGTGTAAATGGCACAGTACATGATCCACCACGCTGCTCCATGTAGCTCAGCGGTGAAAGCCTAACCTTAGGCCTTAATGTGATTTTGCAGCCTGACATTGACCCACGACCTTGCGTCCCATACCCACTCAGAGGGAAAACATGGGGAAAATGGTAGGGAGAGCAACTCATAACCCCCGCAAAGAACACTAGTCAGAGATGCTAACTTGGCCTGACGAGGTATTATTGGAAACATATTCTCCAGGCCTGCTCCGCTTACTGGCTGCATTGGGGGCGACCCCATGCAACAGCACAGGAGGGAGGTGACCTTTTCCAGGCAGGGAGCATTTTCAGGGACTGACATGGAATTAGTGTTTACTAGCCTGAGGCTGTACTTGAGGGAGGCTAGACTGCTCTACATTCAGCAGTGATCCAGACACCTGGACTCGGGCTCTATCTCGCTGCCCTGTTCTCCTGTCCTCATGCATTTATTTTCATGGCACACTCATGCTTCTCAGTCTGTTACCATACACTAAGGATGTAACTGAATACGAATACATTATTCAGTATGACCAGATAATACAGATAGGAGGAGCACTATTTTTTAATGTATTTTTTTCACAGGGTAGCTGGTTGAGACTGGAGGTATGTAAGAGGACTGGGATCTTGCATGATGCAACAACAAAAAAAAAGTGTAAGTGGGAGGTCTTTACTTTTATGCGGTCATGAGGTGTAGTCAGATGTGAAGCTTGAGGAACAAATAAAGACTACATTCATAAATATCATTTATTCACCCTTAGTAACTGCCTGGTCAAGATAGTGGTGGTTTAAATTAGGCTACTAATTTTCTGGGAAAAAGAACCGACTGGATTAGTTAGAAAATATTCCAGGAGAATACAATCAAAAATAATAACTGCTCAATTGGTATTGAAAAGAATTATGAAGTGATGTAGCTGAGTTTGAAGAAGTGTCTGAGCCAGAATTCACACAGTATGCACTCAGAGTTGACAGAGTTGAAAAAGAAAGAAAAAAGAATGAAAGAAAACTCCTTCTTGTTTAGGTTTAAATGCAAACACAGATACAGACAGTAGCATTGTGTTACACCTATACCATGCACATAATTAATCCTGTATGAATCATTGTATTCCAATATTACCATATTACTATGTACACAGTGAATAATCCCAAAATTAGTGTATCTTGCAGCCAAATGGGTGTGAAGATTACTTTCCAAATCTATTTAATTACATATTTCTCTGCACATGACTATCATTTCTATTCAGTAACATAATCTTAAAATGTAAGAGATGAATGTGTTGGTTGTTGGGTTCAGTACTGTGAATCCAGGAAATGCATGTGTGTGCTTAATGTGCTAAATCTGTTTTTGCATTTTTTGCTCGTGCTTAGGGAATGTTTCTTGAATAGTAATTCTTCCAGTATGTGAAATTATCGTATTGATTTTCTACGTGACAAATTTTGCGTCCATATATTCTGTTGAACAACATGTTATTGTCTGTTGCTGTAGATATCTCGCAGCTGGATACTATAAATCAGATAACTGTACGCCTTCAACTTTGAGTCAAGGCAGATTTATAACTACATTGCATTGGTTTGGAGTAATATGGGAATATTTTTATATGTGCTCCATAGTAACAGTATCTGAATCTTTAAAAAGGCAAGCCTTATTTTACTAAAATGCCATAGATCTCTGTCACTGTATATTGTTTTCTCATTTATCTACTGCATACTGTGATGAATATTTAGATTTTCTTTTATCAGAATCATTATTGAATTATGTCAAATTAATGTTGAAAATGCATTTATTAACCATATATAGTTAAAAATAGATGTGATCCTGCATTACATTTTTATAGTGCTCCAGAGAAGGATCCATTTCTGCAATCAATTTGTGTCTCTTCTTATCATGTGTGCTCATGAAGCAATCACATCAAACATGTGGGTGGAGTCGATTTGGGCTTAAACATTCTATATATTATCAAAACTCCCTGCTCCATATGCTCAATAGTTGCAAATATCAATATTCTGCCTTTGACTCGAAAAGGACTACCATCAGCTCCACTCCCCAAATTAAGCTAAGGGTCACAGCTCAATTGTGCCTCCGAGTTAGGAATCAAATTTGCCACTTAAGGAGACCCCAGGTGGCGTAGGCCCACCGACATCCAACATGCAGGTTAAGTGACATATAGTTCAGGAGGAGGTCAGCGCCACCTCATCACCCACCTCCAAGACCTCTCTAGCATATCCTGCTGCACAACTGCTTACAGATGTGTCCTGGCCAATCTTTTACTAACAAACAGCAGGCACGTGCTGCTTTTGATAAAGCTAGTGGTCACTTCCAATCTGTGTCTCTGGAGACAGACGCCATCCGCAGCACTCTTCAGAACAAAGTAGCCTAAAAGATCTGCTAAAAGGGTGACTAAGTGTTAAATTGTTTTCACTAGTATTGTAAGCCATTTGTCTTGTTTACTGCCTCAGTCTCCTTCTGATATTTAAATACCTATTTGGGTTTGTTATAGAAAGACATTTTGCATCTGTTGTTGCTTAGATCAAGAGATCCTAGCATCCACCAAAGCTAACTGATCATCTTCGACTGATTCATGTCTTCGTTGAAAAGTTGCACTCACTGATGACAGCTGTTATCCAACATGCATGTGTGTTCTGGGTGAAAGGAAATAACTCTCAACACCAGGAGGGAGTGGTACTCTGTATTCCTAACTTAAAAAAAGACAACCCTAAGTTCCAATATTGCGAACAAAGTCTGTGTCCTAAATCACATGCTAATAAATACAGTAGTACACATTGAGTGATCGTGTGGTACCATGCTGGCAATGTGGCAAGACAGGGTTTGGAGCAGGTCTGCCTTCTTGAGAGTGTTGTTTCCTGGCTTTGCTATTCTCTTCTCCTGCAATGATTTACTCAGCTGAGAAAACCACCAAAGAAATCTCTCTCTTTGACAGACTCCAGTGCCAACACCAATTCAACATGCTCAATCATCGCTGAAAATGTCCAACTAGTGCCAGTGTTGTGGGATTCACTGCTAAAACTATTTTCAGGGCACTTGGCCATGTTTGCCAAGAGCAGTCTTTGGAAAAATAACACAACTTTCCAACAAATATGAAAGGAATGAGCCATTTGATGGGCAGTACCAGTGGAGCATGAGGGTGGGATCAAAGCATTTTCACAGACCAATGAAAATACAAGAACTACAGTTCCTTTAAGCATTTCCAAACGTGAATAGCATACAGGACTTAAAAAAGTGTGAGGGTGGAGACCAGAACCTCAAAGGTGGACATGAATTTCTGTCTATCACACGGTTGTTAAACTCTGTCAATATTTTTCTTTGGAGCCAGCCATTTTGCGTGAACGTGTGTGCCTATTGATTGACAACTGGCTCCAGAGCTACTCAGACCCTCTTAAAATACCAGAGCCTGAGCTTCATATTTCTCCCACAGGCCTAGGACCCCACTGTTGTCTGTCTGGCCAGGTTGTCTAGCCCTCTTATTCACTTAGAGTTCCCTGTGTTCTTGGCCTGACTGGGCCTTCCTACAGGTCCCAGCAAGGGGAAGTCTGACAACATGTCACCTCATGTCGCCTGGAGAATAAGTGGAATAGGGGTTACCATGACTCCTCATCCTTCGTTCTTTTCTTTTCCATGGGTTGGTTTCCAAACTATTTGGTTTTGCCACAAGCCAACCATTTCCCAACCATTTCCTCCAGCCAAGCAATTTACATTATTTACTATTATGAATACTCGATTTGTTGTGCCTGGAACATCGATCATTGCAATAACAGGAAGTTATTTGCATTCAGTTTTGCTTTAATGCATAGAACGCATGGACTATATCATGTGTAGTCCCATTTAGTGCATTTTCAGTGCAAATTTTTCAAAATTTGAAATTTTCTACTTTATATACTTCTGAAAACTAAAAATTTTCCTGAACTTAAATATATTTCTCTTTTGCACATCTCAACTACAGGTTCTACCTTTAGTCTAGCCTTGTACTATGTGTTTTATCCTGTGTATTTTTTTAATGCAGTCTCCTCAATTCATCTGAAGGAGGCCTCTAATGAAAATTGAATCACGGACCTCAGGTTGAAGGGTTAGAGGTTAACTTAAGCAATGGGTTGGTCAAATAACCCGCCCAGCCCGGAATTAAAAGGGAAAGCCCACTTTTGTCATAATAATCCTATAAGGTCAAGGAGGTCAGGAGGTCAGTGTCACTGGGACAGCCCCAGACCTTTTTGGTGTTATAAATTATGTACCAAAGCTAAGCTGAAGAAAAAATGACTGTTTCTCCTTCAGGCTTTTTGTCCTAAGAGGGCACGATGACATTATTCCGCATCCTTAATCGAGGGAAAACGAAGTAGTCGGTTGTTCTTGTGCACCTCAAGGGTCAGGGGATACAATGGACACCTGTCAGTCCAAGTTTAAATATGTCCAACAAGCTTTCAAGGAAGACCCAGATTTATTCACCGATCTCTGCATATTCACAAAGACATCACTGTCCGACAGAAGAGGCAATAAGAAGATTTGACAGATACGGGACTTAAGTGCTGCTCACTCACAATGATAATAGGATAAATGGCTGATTAAGTGGACGCCATGGAGGTGGAGGTCACAGGCGTCATTAAAAATGCTTTCTAAGTTGAAAACATGGAAAGCTGATGGAGGCTGATGCGGTCACAAGAAAGTGTGGCGGCTAGTGACTACTAGCACTTGAAGCAGATGTATATATGACTCTTACTGGATTTCAAGGTCATGCGTGGGTTATCTTGCATCACGTATCTGCAGAGTAAATGGCTGTTAACAACTGGCATTCTCTTTGAAGTGTTTTTGTAAGCGATGCTTTAGAGATTTGCTTTCCGATTCAGATGTTCTTTCATATTTTGCAACCAAGGTATTTCGCATTTTCAGGTTTCCTCCCGGTTCCCTGTTTTCTGCCTCCCAAAAACATCTCAGGTGGAGTGGCTATGCTAATTTGCCCCTAGGTGTGAATGCATCTGTGCATGGTGCCCCTTCCAGGGTGTATATCCACCTCGTGCCCAGTGTTTCTGGCTCCGGATTCGCAGCAACCCTGACTAGAATATTGCTGAAGATGAAAATGATGGCAGTATTTTTAAAGGTGTCTTGATTAGCAAGAAAGAATGGGGGAGGTACGGTAGCAAAGCAGGTAGTGTTGGTTCTTCAGAGCTTGCAGGATTGATTCAGCTCCTTTGCCGAGTTTCACAGGTTGTCCCCATGTCTACATTGGTTTCCTTTGGGTTCTCTGGTTTTCTCCCACATCTCACATACATGCCAGGAGGTTGACTGACTACTCTAGGTGTGAATGAGTAGTTATGTATGGCCACTTGCATTGGACATCCACAGAGTGTTTCTTGCTTTTTGTTCCGAGCATAGGCTCAGGATACACTAGGATGCAGTGGTTACTGAAAAAAAGAATGGTGGCAAGCTAGAAAAGAACTGACTTAATCTCTGTGATTTACCAGCACAAACATACCACAAATCTGTTTAACTCAAATACTGCTGAACAGTTGTTACCTAGGAAGGTACTATCAATCACTAGCTGGATTCAGAATCAATAAGGCTTCCATATTTGCAGCCTAAGCAAAGTGTAATGATAGCTATAAAAGTTTTACATGTCTTTCCTTCTCAGGAATTGATGCGCACCAGTGCTCTTTATCAATCACATTACTAAAGCACTGTAGTAAGTATTGCCTTACAGACAAGCCATAAGGAATTAACTGTTCTTCTGTAAATTGGACAGTCACTTACACATTTATTGGTTTTATTTCTTCAGACTGCAAGCCAAAATGAGGATCACATACCTACAAGTATAAAATATCTCCTGATGGCCATTCCTGTCATTCAAATTGATTCTGAATCCAGCTCGCAGTCCCTTTATGAACAATGATCATAGAGCAAGCAGAGAGTAAATGTTCATGGTTTTAGAGCCCACTTCCGAGACAATCAAGGTTGCGTGTTTGTTTGTTATATGGAGCTGCACGGGGTGATTACCCAGTCGACACTTTGTTGCCCAGGCAGAACGTGATAAGAAGCAGACAGTTGACAGGAGGTGTGCGTGATCAGCTGGAGACAGCCTTATCTCTGGCAGTAGGAGTGGAGCAGACGCCCCGCTCTTCCTCACGCAAGCACTCACTCTGTGGGGGACGGGAGGGAGACGGAGGCGGATCACCTGTGAGTCATTGTTTCTTGCCTCCCACGCATGTCTCCACACCACAATGGTGTCACTGAGCCGCCTGTTGTATAGAAAAAGGCGATTCACCAACAAATAAGCGTCATTATGTTGGTGTGTACCGGACATGGCGTATGTTAGATCTTAACCTTTCTTTGTAGATTATTTTTCTGTGTGTCTAAAGAAATAATTGACGAGGCTTATCTTGTATCTTATCATACTGCCTGCATTACACTAGCAACCTGGTAAATTCTGCTTATCTAAATGTCCTGAATTACACACCAGAAGAAAGAAAATGAGACAGAGAGAAAGATAGACTGAGTAAATTCAGAGGCACTCTATCTGAGTGTAGATGAGCTTCAGGTAAAGTGATGATGAGCTATTTCTGTGTATATTAGGGCATTTATGAGTGTATTAGGGGCCTCAACCAACTCAGTGTTCATAAAAAAGGGGAAAAAAATCGACAGAGGAGGTATGTGTATATCAGTACACTAGGCTCTTCCTGAGGCCTGTGTGTGTGTGTTTGAGAAAGAGAGAGAGAGAGAGAGAGAGAGAGAGAGAGAGAGAGAAGACCCGTGGCTCCGGACTGTCTGCCTTTCTCCCTCTCTCGCTTTCTCCCTCTCTCTTGCAGAAAGCGGTACATTATTTTTAACCCACTGCCTCTGAGAGGAAGGGAAAGGAAGGGAAGGGAAGGGGGGTGTGCTAACATCTGAAGTACAGCACAATGCATACATGTCCCAGCACACATGCTAAACCTCATGCATGTTTTTTTGTATTATGCAAAAAAACACATTGTACATGTGTGCGTGTGTGCGTGTGTGTGTAGACATTAATAGGGGACATGTCATTAATTACTAATTACACTGCGTGACGTCATGGTGGTATTGTGGTATTGTTAGATTAATTCACGGAAAGGGAGGTCCGCATCTGTTCTACGTTGGAATGCAATTGAGGGGCTTGCTGTGTTTGCTTGGTATTTAATAAGCCCAAAAGCGACTTATGTTTCAGCACAGGGATCATATTCATTCCCCTGCTTCCTTTAGGAGAACTCATTAAAATCCTTACCAAAATGAAAATTTATTTGTTTGTTATATACTTGGTGCTAATGCCTGAAGTTAAATCATTTTACATGTAATACTGTATAAAAATCTCTCTATATATTTTTTTAATAAGATGGGTGTTTGTTTACAGAGAATGTCGTTTACATACTACATAATGTGCTGTCTATTTATAATAATAATAATAATAATAATAATAATAATAATAATAATAATAATTTTTCTTTTTAGAATCTAAATGGTCCCGAGTGTCTAAGACCGGATGTATCAGGGGAGTATGAGGGGACTGGGAAGAGGGCTAAAGAGGCAGACTGTTCTGGGGTCTTTCACCTGACCCCCGCCCACCTTCCAAACCCTCCAGCGCAGAGGCACTAATCACTTTGCTCATGGGGAGAAAATCAAATTGATGCGACCTCTAAGACGCCGCAATTGAAATCCGATTACCGATGACGGAGCTCTGGTTTTCCCCGTGCCGCCACTACCACAAATGCTCTGGCCTTGAAAGTGTACACCTCCTTGAATGGAGGAAGGGTGGGGTTGGTGTGGGGGCGAAGTAGAATAATGATCGGCCGAGTAAGCAAGTGATTGCTGGGGGAGAGAGTCGAGGGTAATTAACTCCAGTCTTGCCTGTCTGAATCGATGAGGTGAAAGCTCACAGGCACTGGCTCTTGTTGCACAGCACCTCGTGTTCCCCGTGGCACAATAGTTAGTGGCTAGGTTAGCATTGTGCTAATAGTACTTTCTTTATTGCAATACTTACAGAAGTGCGTATCCTGACTAATGAAAAAGATAAAAAATTTAACATTGCCTTTAGTAGAAATTGCTAATGTTGAAGGCAAGTAGATTTTCTCAGGAAAGACGGTGAGTCATCTTCATGAGAATCATGGCCAACTGATGATTTGTGCTTGACTTTTTTAGCACTGAGCAGCATGGTGGTGCAACAGGTAATGTTGCCGCCTCACAGTTCTAAGGTCCCCAGTTCGAGCTTAAGCTCAGGTTTCTTGTCTGTGCTGAGTTTCATATGTTGTCCTGTGTATGCGTGGGTTTCTTCCAAGTTCTTCACTTTCCTCTTACCTCCCAAAAAACATGCTGATAGGATTGCTGAATTGGCTACTTAGGTGTGAATGTGTGTGTGCGTGGTGCCCTACGATGACTGGCGTACCCTCCAGGATGTATTCCCACCCCATACTCGATGTTCCCGGGATGGGCCCTGGATCCACCTTATCCCTGACCGTGATAAAGTGGTTACTGAAGATGAATGAATCTTATCTGCTTCAGATGCTTGGTGAAAAGAAAAGTTAATACTGGTACAGTAATTCTGAGGCTTCCATTTTATTAGACAAAAAGAAAGCACAGCAATTATATTATATCCAATGCTAGTGAGGATTCTTGGAAGTAGCAGAACTCTATACAGGTTTTTCATGGTTTCGATCTGGCTATGTATCTACCTCGGTGTGGATGAGTTTATTAGCACGTCTTATGCTCTATTCTTGGAGGAACAATGCCCCCAACAACATGGTGCAAGTTTCCAGCTCTATTTTTAATGATCCAAGGTCCACATCCCTCTGCACTCAGCCTGAATTGTCCAAAAGAGGAATAATTCCAGGAAGCAACTATAAAGGAGACTCTCTTCTTCATGCATGCAATCAGAATTGCGTGCATGGGAAATGAAGGGTATGAGAATGTCCACATGTATATGATCTCTGAAGAAGTGCCTAGAAGGGTGTGCCAATTGTAAAACATCCTTGACCTAAACCTTGTAATGAGATCCCAGAAGGAGGACATTCACCTCAAATTAATCCAGAATCAAGCGAGCAAATATTGTAGCGCACATTTGCAGCATTCATGTAGTATAGCGGGAGGTTGAAAATATGATTATAAACATCTACAGCTGGACCATATTCTGGCCCACACTAATCAAGAAATAGCACATGAAATATGGAGTGGAAATCATCTGGCTCAGAGGGATTTTCATTTATCCTGTCAACAATGAGAAGATGATTCAGTATGCCAATATATTGCCCCTTGTGCCTGCTCTGCTCCAGGTGGCAAGCTACACAATCTGTGCCAAGTCTTAAACAGACAACATGATCAAGCATTCCAAAGAGCATTCAATTTATAACCCCATTTAGCTTTCCAAGAGCTTGGTGAGTCAAGGTGGGGTTATAGAAGTAAAACTCCATTTAGTCTTCATTTCCTGTAGCCTTTCCTGGTTCCTCTTCTTAATAGCATTATCTATTGTATCCAGTTAAATAACAAACTCAATTATTTAGTGGTGACTTGTCCATAGGGGTAGATAGGGCAAAGCGCCGCCATATATATATCAACCGTTCAATAAATGTTCATTTTTATTCACAACTCTATACACTTAAAAATTCTTCTGAAATACTAATTACATCTTATGAGTGACCAACAATTAAAAAAAAAAAAAATTGCTATTTGACAGATGTTCCACTGATTTGCTTAAGTGCTCACTGCCCCATTTGGCACCATAGAGTTATTATTTGCACCTAGTGGTCAAACATGAGAACAAGCTCTAATAGAGACCCATTGGGACAGGAATCACATTGCCCCATGCTCACCCTATGAACATTTTCATTGAAGGAGGAGCAGTGGACACGACAACCCTGTTAACAATAGGGTTGCTGTTTTTATGCTAAATTGGGCTAGTTAAAAAAACACTCCAAGGGGTTTTTAATAGCAAATAATTAGAATTAAATCTAATCAATTTTTGCAAACAAAATTAAAGTGTATGTGCAAACAGTGTATTTATGATGTACAGAACCATTTCTATTGCAAGGATTGGGAGAGGAAAGTGGGATTATGGAGTGGATAATATCCATACATCAGAAATGTGTCTGCACCACGGTGACCTTGTTTCCCACGCAAAGGCTGATAAAAGAGGAAAAATGTGTGTCCATTTCCAATGCCCAAATTTCTGGGTCTAGCTTCATGTCTTTTGTGTATTTTTTGAGATGTAGTTGGGCTGGAAATTTTGCTGAAACCTGGCCATCCTGGTTAATGATATTAGCACTTCTTTGTGTGCCTCACACCCTGTAACAATGGCAATGGGAAACACAACTAAGACCATTCAAAACAAGCTGCTAGACTCTAGGCTGGATGAATGTATGTTGTGGACTTTCAACTGCCTATTAGACTTATTCTAAAAATTCACTAGATAGTAGCCTGTAACATAAGTCAAGTGTGAGACTTTCATCTTAAATTTGTTTGAGGCTATGTCATTATCAACATCTTCATGCTCCACCAAAAACCACAGTCATGAGCCACTGCTGCAAGCAATGAATGCAATGTGACTGGATCCAACGTCTCTAATAAACATATATCTTTCCATTCCAACATTTCCTTTATTTCTTTATGCACAACTTTTCACCAGCTCAACCAAGGACCTGTGACTGCTGACTAAGAAACTGGGAGGATACAGAAGAAGACTTCCTGGAAGATGCTCATCAGCTATTGCCGTATGTTGAGGTCACCAAACAACCTACCATCCATCCTGATTATGTCCTAAATCAGCAGTTAGGGTCCTGCATTTCCGAAACCACTGACGATGTAATGAGGTTTGCATGGTGTGACAAGGTCTCCCAGCATCTGCCCCTATCCAGACTCCCCTATAATGGGGGCAGACTCCCATTTTGTTGTCACTTGACCTCTGGGACAATAGAGGCATCATCAGACAAAACACAAAGTGAGAAACATTAACGAGGCAGCAGCGGCAAAAAAAAAAAAAAAAAATGTAATGGAAAACTTTTAGATCAGTTGTTTATCTGGATGATGTGTTTTTCCGGGTGAGAAATGAGAGAGAGGACGTGAGATAGCATCAGTTATCACCCAGAGTGCTTGGCCATTAACAGTCATGGTACATTAGCATTATCAGCATTCATGAATATGAGGAGAGGATGTTAAAAGCATCAATAACCCTTCAAGCTTGTACATGTGACTTGATACACAGAGGCACAGAAATGCACCATTGTTACGTCCTAATCCAATCCAAATTGTTAAATTTGTAACACATATAAAAGAGTTTTTGCTTGGTGTTGCCATAGATTTTACAGAATGTTCATTCTCTGCCATTTCTTTTTGTTCCTGTTCTTCATCTCTTCCATCTCCATCTCCATCCAACACCATTTCAGATATCTAAGTCAGGTGTGTTTCTACCATAGTATCTTTTTTCATGAACCCAGGAACTTTTTTAAGGAACTCAGGAACTTAAGAAACATTACCATCGCAGGAACTGTATCAGGAGCTCAGGAACATTAGAAGCATTTCCACACAGGAAACTCAAGGGCAGATTTTAGTTCCTGGGCCAAATTTCTAGGAACCTTTTTAGTTCTTGCTCTAGACTTGGTAGTTTTCTGGAGACCAAGAACTATTTGGGCAGATTTAGCTTTACTGAAAGGTCAAACACAAGGTTGACTGGTCAAACACAAGCTTCAGGGAATGACCTTCTTACCTGAAAGTTTAGTGAATATTGAAGCTTGGTTTGTATATCAGAGGCAGTAAGCCATGAACCTCAGTGTGGAAAGTTTTCACCACAGTGCTTGTTGGTTTAAATGGTGAAACTGAACCAAGTGTTTTTGTATGCTTCTAGTAGCGTGCTGCTCATGCAGTGTGGTAAAAATGGTTCGCAGTGTGAAATATCACTTTGTGCATACATAATGGTTTAAAATCTACATTAATATTAACATCATATTTGCACAAGAAAGAAAAATTACTGTCTCAAACTCCTTCCTTGTTTGCTGCATTTCTGTGCTTTTGAAATATTTCTCAATCCTGAGCTTGGCTGATTGTCTGCAGTTTGGTATATTTTTCCCCATGTTGGTTTCCTTTGGGTTCTCAGGTTTCCCCAATTCCCAAAAATATGCCGGTAGGTGGACTGGCTAGATCAAATTGCCTCTCAAGTGAGAATGTGTGTGTATGGTGAACTGCAATGGATTGTGTCCCAGGATAGGCTCTGGATCAAACATGAATCTGACCAGGATAATGTGCTTATTGAATATTAATGAATGAATGAATGAATGAATGAATGAATGAATTAAAAATTCCTGAAATACTTCCTGGAGTTTTGTAGTTCATGATTCCCCAAATGGTTCTGAAGCTATCCATGCATTGGTTTCTTATACCTTGGGTATGGTGCACTACCTGGACAAACCAGGGTCCTATTGAACCTGGAACAGATTAGGCTTAGAGGGATCCAATGTTAATTACCACCTGAACCTTAATGCCCGAAATGCTTCCCAGGCTGGAGTCTGAGTATGGCCGGAGACCCTAATGAGAGAGAAGCTGGTGGTGGGGTGCTAGGGGGTGAATGAGGGGGGGGGGAGTGATTGCATAGCAGATACAGCACAATAGGCTCTCTGAGGAGCAGCCCCAGAGGACAAGGGGAAGGGCAAGGGGAACTCATGACTAAGGAGATCATGATAGGCACATGGACACTGGACTGTATTGTTTCCCTAACCCTGCACTCAGCTCCCCCAATTGTTGTGGCGGTTCCCAGCTGTATGGTCTCCACAACCCCTCCTTTACTCACACACACACACACACACACACACACACACACACACACACACACACACATAATCTACATGCACAGTTCTCGTACCGATCGGGTGACATCATTAATAATCATTACTCAGACACCGGGAAGTGGAGAGATCTCCGGCTCTGAGCAGGCGGGATCAGGTTTGCTTGTCGTCGATGAAAGATCTGGAAATTGAAAGTGGGGCCATTATTTGTATAGCCTCACAGCTGAAAAAGACTGAAAATAAACTTGGCTAGCTCATAGGCTTGGCACGTCGCAATGATTCAAGCAGAGAACTTGAGAGCAACACTAAAAGAAGTATCATTTATAAGATGAACAGCAACCTTTCACATCAACAATGACCTATAACACCATGAGGAAAGAAACTGAGTCTTTTATTGTTCTTCCCTCATAAACTCTCAGAAATAAGAAAGAAGGTTTCTTTCCTTATTTTAAAGGTACCTATATTTAGCTAAATAGAGATATAAAAGATGTACCCTTGGTGGTACCACTCCAGCAACAAGGAAAGTCCAGTTTGGTACCTTCATTACTATAGTGTAGAGTGTAGGCATGATGCCATATAGCAATAAATATTTAGGTTCACATAACATGTGCTATCTCTTTATATTAAATTTGGGGTGTGACAGCATGAATATTTGATGGCTAGCATTATTTACAGTTTTACAAAGGGCGATACTTGTTTTTTTGTTGTTTGACTGTGAACCGGATACAGGGCCTGTGGGTTTTGCGGTCTTGGACAAAGCTGCTGATGTGGAGCTCAAGGTGAAAAGCTTTCACTTTCACACTTACAGTAAGTTGACACCAGTGTGGCTTGATCATCAGCCCTGCTCCAGGAGCCATCACTCACTGTGACATGAGCCACAGCCACCACAAATGTGTGTCTATATTCAAATACTGTTATTTGTTCTTGTCACACTGATACTCTGATATACTCTTAGTTCAGTAATGAGAAATGTGCAGCCGCAGTATATAGATGAAAAGGGTGATAGGATGCTGAATGCACAGACAAACCCAGTTGAGAAGGATGCAGTGTGATCTGATCGGAGTTTGTAAAGCAGCCAAGAAAGCAGAACACTCTGGCTGAGGATCATCCCAAGAGAGGAAGGAAGAGTGACACCTACTGCTATACCTCAGTTACTTCTCCATCTCCACTCATACCCATTCTCCCGTCTCATTCTTTATAACAAGTCATATTACAAGCCACATGCATCAGAGGTTTAGTGCACAATACCACAAGCTACAATTTCAGTGTCATGATCAGTGGTTGAAAAATGTCAGATTTATCCATTAATCATATGGTTTTGAGGGAGCAAGCACTTACACTGTGTGTGTGCATGCATGAATTCAGAAATATACTGTGTGTAGAACATATAGCAAAATAAAAATACAACTTTATGCAGTAACAAAAAATGCATATTCATATTTATTCAAGATTCAAGAACTATACTGTCATATGCACACACTTTCTTTCATCCATTTAGACATATTCAGGTTTATCGTGGTCAGGATTTTGGTAGATCCAGAGCCTATTCTGGAAACACTGAGGTAGGAATACACCTGGAATGGGATGTCCACTCATTTGCACCTAGAGGCAGTTTTAACATACCCTCTGACGTGTTTTGGCGAGGTAGGAGGAAACCAGAGAACCAGGAGAAAATCCACATGGACCCATGCACATTCATAGAAATTCTACAAACACAGAAACTCAGGCTTAGGATCAAACTGGGGACCCTAGACAAGCTTTCATGGACAATGGATTTCATAGTTTCCTGCACTAGATTTCAAATAAAACATACAACAACTACAACAACATTAAGAAATTGCCATGCTCATATTTACTGTAATGCTAAACAGAGACTGTAAAGACTTGTGTGAGTTATTTGTGAAGTTCTGTGCAAGATATTATGGATAAAATACACTTTAGACTCTCAGTAATAAAGGGCCCAGACTGTACCACTGGGGTGGTACCATCAATACATGTTTTGTACCTGTAGCACCTGGGAAGGTGCATGTATTGCACTAATAATTCAATTTAAATGTACATCAGTGGGCTTTAAGGACCAATTACTTACCTTAAATTATTTTTAAAGGTGTAAAGATACCCACTAAAGGTACAAATGGTCTACATTTGATGGTATCATGCTAGCCACAAGGAATAGTAGAGGTGCCTTTGGTACCTTTATTTCTGAGAGTGTAACATAAAAATAGGTAGTAAGACAAAAATTGCATGAGGCAAGGTACTGTGCAAATGAATAATGTTTGACTTTCTGTAATGTTTGAGACTTTTGAGTTTGGTGTAAATTTGACGCTCGTTTGAGTGCTATAGTGTTTACTCTCCATAAAATCTCCAGCACTTAAATCTGTGTATATAAGTGCTAAACACTCCATGGTTCTGCCTCCCAGCTGTCAAACGTCTACATATCAGCTATGACAGAAGGATGGAAGAATTCCAAAATGATTGGTTACTGATCTAAAAATCACTAGCATGATAACTGAGCCTCAGTAGCTTAGACAGGCCTGACTGGAATCCAAAATAATCCCAAAGTATTACACACACTACGTTTCTCAGCATACAGTGTCAATCAGTGGTTGCTAAGCAGTGCTCAAGAAGAATTAGCTTAGGCAAATAAAATGATTAGCCCACCATTCCTCTTCATTGGCTACTCCAGTGAAGTGTTTTTTTTTGTTTTGTCTTACCAGTTTGATCTGATCTTTTCCTCACATTCACTCAAATTGAGGGAGTGCTGCTGGGTGTCATTCACTGGTAGGCCTAGTATCTGTTTCTTGCACTTAGTATGTCGTGACTTGCCTCTGAATGGAGGGTGTCGACCTGTAAGACTTTATTCCCCTCAGGTGTTAAATTGGGTGGGAGCTTTTTTTTCCAGACAGAGGTTGTTGTGTAAGGTGCGAGGTCACATTAACTGGCAAGAAAACACACAGTAAATGTTCAATTAAATGACTCATTGATTCTTAAGTGTGAATCTACATGTTTGTTTTACACTTCATTAAAGTGCCCCATAAACATCAGGGAAATTAAATACTTATTTGTAATGGTGTTAACATGTTGGCTGAAGTCAGCTCATGTTGTTGGCTTTTAAAAACCATGGTGACTTTTTTTTTTTTAACAACCCACAGCACAGTTAAAACTTTGGAATTGTACTTTGACAAGTACAAAAAAGACAAAAATGCTCTATACATTTTGTGTAAATCTTGTTAAGATACAACACTTAGGAACTCGATGAACTAAGCTAAATATTACCAATCAAGCCTGATCTAATGAAAAATGAGGATGATGTCGTTGGGTTTCATTTAATTTCACAAAAAAATGGTTAGAAAACTTACTCAAGCCCCACCTCTAACCATAACCTAGTGTATGTAAATAATAACATTTGTGAATTTTTCATACAAAATGAAAATTGTAATATAAATTCCTATACATGTTAAGTGTGACATCATTCTGCACAGAAGCTACAAAATGCTAACAGACTTAACCAATCTCAGGTAAATAAGTCATTTGAAATAACTGATGAATGAGCTCACATACATCAAAAAGCTTTAAATATAATGTTTTCAGTATCATCTAAACACAGAATAAGCACAACTTGTTGCCATTATGCAGCTCAGTTCACTGATTTGTGGAACTTTTATTCATTTTGCCAAGTAATAATATTACCAAAATTAATTTGTAATGTCTATAATAATCCAGTACCATTTTATAGTTTTATTGTACCATATGATAGTTAAGCTTTGAAATACACCCATTAGTATAATTTCTTTTGTGATCAGTGGTGAAATAAATGAAGTTATAGAAAAAACACTTTGTCACTTGTATATTATTTAAGGAATAATACACAATGAGGAGTGATATTATAGGAAAATAATCAATGATGGGATGGTGTGATATGGCCTGTTGTTAGTAACAAACCTTGAAGTTAATTATTTTCCTATAAAACTGTTTGAGTCCTCTTAATTTGCCAAGGAATTTGCCAATAAGAACAATATGTAATGCTCTTTATTCATTTTTAGTTACATTTAAAATGTCTGCAAAATGAGTTCCTGTTATCAATTACATTATAGCAGTTATAAACAGCTCTCTCTTTTCTCTCCTCTTTTCTATTCTATATATGGCTATTATTTATTTGGTAAATATTGCCACGTTTTTCAAATCCATTTATTAATAGGTTTAGATTATGTAGAAGTTGAAGTCCCTGTGCATTACTGCAGAAATGATAACGTATTAGAATGACCACATAAATAAAAATTAATATGTGCCTTAATGCCATCACTACTGTTAGGGCTGTTATAGAAAATGAATCTTCTGACTAATCAGAATTGAGAATTCAACAGCATTGCGGTATCAATTTATAACCTTTCGATTTAAAACACACTTGTAGCATCTATAGCACAAAGACATATCTGGTGACGGCCTTGTGCTTAGCAGGAACAGGTGTTTGGTGCCATGCAGATCGGTGTCAGCTCCGGATTATACATGTGTTTGAAGGATTGGGAATGGTATGAAGAATAAACATGCTACCAGTCTGATTATGCGTAGCCACTCAATTAAAGTGCATACAGATCCTTCGAAAGTTGTGAGATAATCCCCTTGCTGGGAATTTGAACAGTACGTTATTGTACCAAAAATGTATACTGAACTGAATATTAAAAAATAGATAGGACTAGGGATGCATTGATGCCGAGTACAAGTATATGTTTTTCGGTACTCGGCAATACCAATACCGAAATGAGTAACCTACTTAGTATTAATCAATCAAGGACATCATGAAACGTTTTATTTAGCTCTGTTTGTGTTTCCCTGGTTTACATAGTGGCCATGAAAACCATACACATGCATGTTATACTTAGGCTACTAGGCTAGATCTGGATAATGTTAGCTAGTTGATTTTAAATTAAGCAAATTCCCTAGCTACATTAGTTGCCTTGGATCAAGTAGGGCTGCAGTGGAGAACAGTGGGTGGTTTTGTTTCTTCCCATAAAAGTGCTTCTGTACAGCTACAAGTAGAGAACATTTTTGTTTTGTTGTGGCTGATCATCAAGAGCAACACATTGGTAAAGAGCTGCTACTTCCACTCACCAAGCGTTATCTGTAGACCTGATAGTTTTATCAGGTTACTTGTATTGTAGGAAAATCTCTTGATGTTTTCAATATAATAATTTAGCAAATATAATCACACCCACTTCCGGTTCAGATCCAAATACAGATATGAATATTTGTAGCACTGAACGGATACCAG
This sequence comes from Pangasius djambal, assembly GCA_022985145.1. Taxonomy (NCBI): domain Eukaryota; kingdom Metazoa; phylum Chordata; class Actinopteri; order Siluriformes; family Pangasiidae; genus Pangasius; species Pangasius djambal. Next base: position 5,027,142 of record CM041001.1, on the reverse strand, counting down.
CAACACATTACACCCCTAGAGTTCAAGTACGAATAAATGAGCATGGTATCGGACCGATACCCGATACCAGTATCTGTACTGATGCATCCCTAGTTTGGACCGCTGAGATTTAACTGCACACTTCATCAAACGCATATAAATAAATAGATCTTGTCATTTTCTGATCCTGTCCTCTCTTATTCCAGCATCCAGAAACAGCAGACAGTCAGAGCACAGACATGCCACAATGATTGGGTCCTTAATGAACTTGGATGTTTGTTCTCTGCACAGCTGCTGTCCCTGCATGTCTGTGAGTCGATGTTAACCTTCTCCAGCTAATGAGATCAATCCGGTCTACTGTAGCAGCAGCAGCAGAAGAAGCAGCAGTTCACTCTAGCCGCAGAGGTGAACGGCTCGGAGAGAATTCATTAGTGTGTAGACAGGTGGCTAGTGTTACAGCTCTCTCTGCGAAAGTCTGCAACTTTGGAGCTGTAAGCAATACTGTGCTATGACATTTCCGCAACCCCAATCAGAGGGAAGTGATTAGAAAGTGGGCTATGATTAAACAACATGGACAAGATGTTTATCAAAGTTTTCCTCCTCCTCATCCTCTCTCACTCACTCTCTCTTTATATCTCATTCCTCTCCTCTTCCCCACCCTGCACACATCTTGTTGGCTGTCTCTCCTGGGAGCTGGCTATAAGTACTCCATCAAGCCAACTGCATTAGTGTAATTTCGTCCCAGGAAATTAGCAGAGCCGAGCGGCGCCAATTAGAAGTCAATAGCCGGCTTTATTAATCGAGCTAGCCATCGAACTTGATTAGATTATGCAAGGGGCTGTGTGTGTGTGTGTGTGTTGGGGGGGAAGTATGGTGGGAGGCTGCTGCTGATTTGCTGATCCTGTCTCATTTCTACTGTCTGCAAGTCACTCAAAGCTCACTAATTTGTTGATATTGAACCCCCTGACTACAGTAGCGCATTGGTTACATTCACATAAATCCAAACACTTCATTTACATCTCAATTCAAATTTTTTATTTTTTGCATTTTTGCGATCTGAAATTTGACATTCTGAACAAGGCCATGGATCCAGAAGGAAACATAAGCAACTACTAAAGTTGTTTAAAGAGTAATTCTGCAGCAGAGACTGGCTATGTGTTTGCAAACAAATCATAATGAGGATGAGGAGGCGAAATTTGAGCTGCATGTCTGTTTGATGGCGTGTTATCTATTGCCAGATGAAAGGAGTTCAGGCTGTACATTCTGTGCAAAAAAAAAAAAAAAGATGAACATGGTACAACAAGCTCTCATAAGCATACTCATAAGTTGGTCATAAGCTCATAAGTTTTTGCACGTTTTGACTATATAGTATACAGTTATAAAAGATAAATGATAATAGCACCCAGCTGAGTGGGTCTGCTTCCTCTCAAGGTTTCTTCTTCATGTTGTCTCAGGGAGTTTTTCCTTGCCACCATCGCCTTGCTCATTATGTAAAAATGTCTAAAATATATCATTTATATCTGGAATTTATATATTTCTATAAAACTCCATGTCCACTGTTTAAATTGCTATACACATAAAATCGAATTGAAGTTGGATGCACTAATTCACGAACATTTTGACAGATGTCTGTTGATAGTCCATTTCACTATTAAGTAACAACTTGATCAAAATATGGCAATGTGCGAGGAAATCACACTTAGCTAGCAAAGTTTTAGATATCTGATCGAATTTTAAGCAGACTGCCTAAATTTACCACCATGTTACCATTTCTACTTGTCGTTTTAATGAAATATATTAATGGTTTCTTGAAATTGAGGCATCAAACTGTGTTATGGTCAGAAAAACCCTATACATATGTCAGAATGAGTGTTGTTTGAATCTTTGTTTCATTGTGATTTTTGCTGAATACATATCGTATCGTCTTTGTTTTTTCCTGTAGTCTATTGGTGATGTACTGAGTAAACAGATACAGCAGTTGAATGAGCACAATACATATAACCTGACTTCTGATCTGTGACTTTTTCCTTTATAAATACGTCATGGATTAGTGCATGGGCTCTTTGTCGCCGCATTTGATCTTGGATCTTGATCATCCTGAGTGTCTAATCCCTCTTTGACACTTTCTCTTTTCACAACCCCTATATCTTTCTCCTATGGAATGGAGCAGGAATAAAGAAAGAAATGTCTATTATCATGAAGCCTCTATACTTTTTTCCCGGGAGAAAATAAGCAGTCAATTAAATGTATATATTGAGCTGAATGACAACTGTCAAACTATTTATGGTTTTATCCCACGCAACATCACCAAGAAGCTTTCAACAGGTTTTATGCTAGCACGATCTAATCTCTTTAATGACATCAACCAGTTTAATGACATGCCACCGCAACTCTTTTAACACCAAGCTCAGCACAGGGACTCTGGAGCAAAGACCACAGATGGCAACAGGAGCTTTTATTTGGAGCCACTGGTCCAGAAAGGACAGCTCCCTGGCGAGCCTTATCTGCTGCCTTCTGGCTAAACTGCTGTGACGATTACACAGTTTAACAGTTGCATAGCTCATCTCTGCCACCCCCAACGTTGATGACTCAAAAGGGACGGAAGTTTCAAGACTCCATTGTGGCATGGAGATTGGTGACCAAATATTGTTAAAAATCAAATTTATGGAACGTTATATCATAGCGCTGTTGAATCCTTGATTCTGATTGGTCAGGAGTTGTTGGTTCATTTTTTTATAACAACAGCTCTGACAATAGTTCTGGCTGCAATGTTTATATTAATGAGCGTGTTCTAATAAGTTATCATTTCTATAGTACCACAGGGACTTGTATGACACTCCCTATAGGTAAATGTTCCTTAAGCATTCCAAACAGAGGACTTTGCACTTTCTCGATAAAATGACAAGCCTAATTTTTTCCATCACTGACTTCATGAGAGAGAGAAAAACAGAGAGACTGGTGAGGGAATGACTGTTTATAGTTGCTGTAACATAAGTCATGTTAAATGTAACTATGAATTGCCAAGTTATTTAATTACTAAAAATTTGAATAATTGATAAATTGCTGTGGTATAAGAGAAATAAAACACTTTGGGGCATGCAGTTATTATTAAAAGAAAAACCATCCCATAGGGCATAAAGAATCTGGAGTGTTATATACCATGACTGAAATTTCTCTAAGAGTTTTCAGTGATGGCGTATGGGTAAACAGCTGCATAAAAGTCATGCTACTGTAAATTCTTTAATTGATTTCCTTCCACTCAGTTGTATGAGATTGAATGGAAAGGCAACTGTGGGGCTTTTTCTTTTCTTTTAGTACTATGAACAAAGAAACTAATTGAATGGAAAACCATTTTGTTCGCCCGAGTCACTATGCTGTTCATTAATTATGCACCTTGTATCCAAACACAATTTTGAGAAGTGTAGGCATGCCAACTCAGACTAATCAAAAGTTCAATTGATTCACTTGAGTCTTTTCGCCAGCACTAACCCCCAGAGAAAACCCCGCTGAAACTCAAAGGCAGTGAAAAACGTGATCGTATTGTTTTCTTATCACTGGCTCATTGATCAGACTCAACAATGGTATGATATCAAGGAAGAGGGAACCATTTAACATATTTTAGATTCTTCTGCCTCCACACTTCAGCCAGATATAAACAGTGTTTATAATACCGACCCTGATAGATGTACAGCCTTTCCTAATACTATTTCACTGAAGTGGGAGCCTGTGCTCTTTAGATGAACTACCCCCTAATTTAAATCACCATTTTGACAGCTTCAAATCAAACAAAGGGTTATATTTAGAACATTTGACCTTCGCATTATTTTTGTAAAAATATATCATCATTATAGACCAGAAATGTATTTAAAGCAAATAAATAATGCTGTGGGTGATTCTACAGTTGGGGTGCCATTTAGCCATTGTAACTCTTAGAAATGTTGAAAACTCTTAAATCTTTTTTATTTTTTAAAATAATTTATTCAACATTGAATCTAAGAAAATATGCATTCACATATGTGCTAGCACATCTCAGGCAGCAATGTTTTTATTATTTCTTTTGCTGATATTTTGCCCCTGACTTATAAAGCTGAAAGTCATAGGGCTGAATTTTGGGTTTCAGAATTTGTAAATACACTAGCAACTAGCAACTATGCTAATGGAATGAGGACATTAAGGACATTCTCGTTAAAATGTAAATAAAATGAAAATGTAAAAAAAGGTTACTTTAAATGTATAACTTGGGTAACAATGTTGTACATTCAAAGTGATCAGACAATATAGCAATATAATTGAAAATGATAGAACGTACTTTTCTTCTTACCATGATCTTCGAGAAGTTGGGATGATGCAGCTCCCTGTTGAACATGGGACTTTATGTGGAATATTCCAAATATTTCACAGGGGCAAATGTGTCCAGGTAACAGGATTTAGTGAATGTCTATACAACAGTCTGCACAGAATGGTGCGAAACACAAAAAACATCCAGTGAGCAACAGTTCTGAAGGGGGGAAACGCTTTGTTGAGGTCAGAGGAGAATGGGAGAACTGGTTTGATACTGAGGTAACTCAAATAACCATTCTTTCTAACCATGGTGAGCAGAGAAGTGTCTAAGAATGCACAACACATTGGACCTGAAGGTGGGTGGGTAACACCAGGAGCCCACTTTGTGTTGAGCTCATATTATCCAAGAGCAGCCCACTGTAGCCTCAGATTCCTGTTCAGAACCTAATGTGGTCTATATATCATAGTTATTGTGAATATTGACAGTTACCTGTATATAGTAGAAGTGTATTTTTTAATTGACATTTTGAGGTTCATTTCTCTATGTAGGAGTTCAAATAATAAATTTAATAACAAATTATTGTTCTACATCTAAGACAGCAATTTGGTCATATTCCAGTAAACCCCTGGCACTGTGTTATGAAAGTTTGCCAAGCTTGGCTAGCTTGCCAAGACACTTCAAGTGCCACAGTACTTAATCAAACTATCAGCTTACTGATATGTCTACTTCATTCACTGAGAACCTTGATTTGCTTTTGTTCAATTTAATCAAAATTTGGATTGAAAGCAGAGCACAGCAATATAGTCAGAATGTGTCTTATACATTAGCTCAATGAAATCTCCCAGCCAAGTACTAGTTTTAGGGGGAAACACTAGACACGTATAGTTTGGATATGATAAAGATAATTCTCTTTCACTATATGACTGCAAAAATATTTCTCCCAAGAGTTGACTTGCCTGCAATACCTTACAATGGTGGATTCAGATAAAGACAAAAAAAAGACGTCAGTATAAGGTTTAATGTTTGGCATCCACATCAGATTATTTGCTGTTAACAAATGTCTTAAGGCGTATTATTATTTTGGACTTCTGTGGAGCCAAGAGCAAAAACACCACAAATGGTCATAGGACAAATTGGACTAAATTGACTAAGCGCACATTGTCAAATGAAAGTACAACTGGCAATTTTGAGCATTTGTGTGTATGCTGGTTAATGAATGGAGATGTTACTTCTCACATTTTATAACACTCATGTACTCATGTGTTCCAAACACTGGGCGCCTGGCCCATTAGAACAATAACCACTATTCAGTTCAGCCAGTCAAAAAAAAAGCTGTCCTCCAAGTTAAAACCAGGACATGACCACTTCCTCTATGCACTGTCCTTCAAAATCTCCCCAAGGCCATGCAACATACTAATCAGTGGCCTTCCTTGTAAAGAATTAAATTCACAACGCATGCACTAACCCTAACACTATGTCAGTGAGACTTTGTGCTACATGCACTCTGTATATTAATATTTTTCTTCGGTCCAGCTAATTCAAACAAACATGCCATGCGGGCAACTCATGAGGGGATTGAAGTCTAATGGGAACAACCATGTGGTCAGATAAATGCTAGTACTTGAGCAAACTTTTGGCAGAAATGAGACCAGTGACCGCAACCACAGCAAACGAAAATAGCAGAAAGCCACAGAAGAGTGACTGTTGTAGATCATTTTCCTTCTGATCTTATGGGGTCAGTATTTGTTTCTAGCATTCTTTGGCACCCATAATACATGTTTACCAAGTAAGTAGTGTGGGTGGTGCTCACTCTCTCTCTTTCTCTCGCTTCTTTCAGTCAGGCGTCTTAACCTGTCACTTCAAGCCTGTTTGCTGCCTGGAGGCTCCAACGCCGACTCAAACACAAAATATTTCTCTGTTCAAGTGAAAATAAAAACAGACACATCAAGGAGATGACCCCTGATGAAGGTCTGTCCTTAATTTTTTTTTTTTTTTTTTTTTTTTTTTTTTTTTTTTAAAGTCAATGATGTTCCACAACACAAAGTTGCTAGAGTATCATTCATCATTGGGGTTGGGCAATACTAGCTACCATAGGAATGTCAGACTTACCCTAGGTAGCCATAAATCTTCATGTGAGGTTAGCACGTGGTTGAATGCGGCCCATGACAATGATGGAAATGAGTGGTAGAACTGGCAGCAGTTGCTTGACAGGGCTGCGCATGCTACCAGAAGAAAAAGAAAGTCAAACATGTCACAGAGTGAGGCAAGGCCCACAGTTGACGAGAACCAGGAGCTGTCAAGAGAAGCACATGATATGAAAGTACGACGAGGCATTTTTTTTTTTTTTAAATGCATTCTCAGGATAGTTATATTCATTCATATGTATGCCAAATTTATTTGATTTTTCCCAAATTACTTTTCTCAAGTAAAATCAACTTGAATGCAATATATTATATATATTATATATAGGAAGGATGACATACTCTCTCTCTCCTCTGTCAATCACAGCAGCACTAGCCAATCATGGGCGTCAGTGAGCTGTGAGGAGAGCTGGGTTTTGGGTGGAAACTGGCAGGTTTCCAAATTGGGAACAAAATGAGGGGGAGAATTAAATTTAAACAATGTTTTTTCTTTTTTAGTGTATGGCAAAAAAAAAACTGTTTATTTTCCCTTTTTAACAAAGAATGCCATGTACACAGACCCTATAGGTTTTTATCTGCTGAATAAGTATGGATTGTTTTAGGAACAGTTGCTTTGTGGCAACAAAAGTGTCTCTGTTTCAAAAGGGTTTTTTTGTCCACATTTACTAACATTTTTCCTGGTAAACATACTCTCGTGAAATGCTTTACAGTGTGTTTATACATTGAAACATTTCAGGATAATACCAAGCTGACAGGCTATAATAGGCGTATCTTGAAAACAGCCAGGGCATTAGCTGAAAGATTTTGCTCTTTGTTTTCTTGACAGACCATGATCATGCCTAGGGTATATAGAGACCTTTGATACACTGATCAGCGGTTCACCGTAAACTCACATTAATTAAGAGATTGTTTCAGCGGCCCAGGAGAACAAGAGTAGTGATTGTGTGTGGTTTGAAGTGCACTCGCTTTGCCCTGAAAAATGTGTTTCCTATAAGAGGTTCTCATGAGAGCTGGCAATTGCAAAAGATGCCTTTGTTATGTGTCTTCTCGTTTCAAAGACAGCATTCAAATCATTTTGTTTAGAAACCCAGGGCGTATTGGCTTACTAAAAGGCTACCATGGTTAAAATCACATTTTTTTTAATCTTGCATTGGACCTGGCAGATCAACAAATAATTTTCTTTTACTCTTTTACCCTCAGATTGCTTTTCTAATGTGTACAGTTCACAGAGTGCAGCAGTTACAGTTTTCTGCTAGCTGCAAAGTGATGTATTTATTAGTGGGAGGTTCTTGTGTCTTAAGGAAGATAAATTTATGAAAACATTTGCTGTAGATCACTAAATTTGGGATTAGTGATACAGTACTTGCTTTGCTCTATTATAGCCATACTATTTGTTTGCTAACTTGATTTATTAGCGTAAATCTTTTAACAAACCAACTAATTGGAAATGTTCAACCGGAAGAACTTAAATTGTATTGTGTAATTCAATACATTTTTAAATAACGTTATTTGGTCATTTAATTCATTTTTAAGTTACATTATTTTGTAATGAAATTTGAATTAATAACATTTATAACAATCTCATAACATTTAATTAATTTGTTTAATGAATGTAATTAATTTAACATTAACATTTGTTAAAAAGGAATATAAAAAGAATAATTCATCAAAACAGCATATTGAATTTGTTTGAACTTGTCAAGACTTATATTCCTCACTCTTGTAACTGCAAACCCTTCCTGTTAGCTTTACTGTAGTTAGTGAATAATTCATAGTAGCTCCTAAATAATGTTTTAAGATGAATAACTGAATAATAACTTATTTATTAGCTTAAATCATTTAACGAAACAACTAATTGGAAAATGTTGAACCGAAGAACTCTCAATAAATTAATAATAAGCTGTGACATGCTTAAATGGTTAAATGAACAAATTGCTAGCACTGTTGTTCCTAGCAAGCAGACCGCTATTGGATCAGCAGGAACAGAATAAAATCTGCACGTGATCGTATAGGTTTTGTCTATTGTGAAATGATATGGGTTGTGGGATTGGGTTGCGGCAGCTTGCACAGAAAAGATCCCAAATACTTGGAAGCTCAAATGCAAGGAACACCATCTGGCCTTGAAATACTGGAAGACTGCAAGCTTAAACAAATTATGATGACCATGCATTTATTCTTAGCCTATCAAATGCCCATGTGGAGAAATGAAAAAAAGAAAAAAGAAAAACAAATAAACAACGATGAGATGATTGTACATAGCAAATTTTCACACCAACAGAGTAACAGAAAGGTGTGTATTTGGGCTGGTATGTACAAAAAGCTTCTGAGAATTACTCTTAATAATAGACTCAGGAGTCTACTTAAGACCAAATAAACATTCTCAGTTAAATGCTGGGAGTAAGAATTTGTTACGAAAGCTCTCACAGCAACTCAGAGTGAGAAGTAGGAGTTAACCTTAGGAATAAACCCCAAACATGAATTAGAACAGTTGCATGGCCATAAATCGATCAGCCACACCCCATTTACATAGCATGAGCCAGCTATATGCAACATATTCCTATGTTTGAAAATTACTACTAATAATAATGTTGCTCTTCTTCAGGCTGCTCCCATTGGTGGTCACCAAAGCAGATCATTGATCCACATATATTTGATTTGGCACAGGTGTTTTTATTTTTTATTCTTTAACCATCAGACGCCTTTCCTGACACAACCCTCCCATTTTATCCACACCTGGGGACAGCACTGAGAGTGTACAGGCTTGTGGAACCTCCAGTCTCAACGATAACTTACAGCTGCTCCATATTTAAGGTTAAATGATTAAATTGAAATATTTCTGATGGATCTAGTGGTTCTGGTGTTAATTTGTCAGTTGATGATGTTGGTTGATGGCTGTATGTTCATTATTCCCATGAGAAGTTATCATCCATGGCCGCATGCTATGTTGACATCACAGGGGGCTAGTGTGGTGTTAGTGCATTTTCAACAATCTCAAATAAAAATGGATAATGGTAGGGTTTCACTGTTAGCTCCCAAAAAGAAAAGAGCAAGAGCTACTTCTCTCACTCGATATTTTCCAGTGAGGTTCAATGTCATATAGATATATGTCAATGAATATAGAAGTAGTTGAAACAGCAAACGTTGGATTCAAAGTTTCAGAATGCCATGCAGCTATATGACGCAGTTACAGCAGAGACTTACCTTGGCTCCCGAGCAATCTAAGAATTTTTGTATATTGTTCTTATTCCTAGCTGTAGAATTTCTTGATTTCTAAGAATCTTTTGCCACTTTAGACCAATGTTTTACTTATAGACCTGACGCCATTTTGGAGTTTGCTCTTAACACTCAAGAGAGACAGCCAACATGTTGGAGCACATCTGCCACAGTTTCCTAAGTGACATGATTAAGAGATATGTCCCTTCAAGAACACTCAGATCTCACAGCAACCTGCAAGCTGGCTGAAGTGTGAAGAGCCTGTTGTGTGTGTTTATGGGCCCAAACGAAGGAATCTACTCCCAGACTACCTTGGGGCCATAGATTTACTGTTCACTTTTTTTTGGTTTTTACACTGTTGAAACACACTTGTTTTTGTTGAAAATGCAATACAATGAACGTACTATATTTCCACTCTCTTATGGTTTTATCTTTTTTATACTCCCTGTAAAACAATTTGCCAATATAAATAAATCTTATTATAATTGATCGGCTCTGAGAAGGAGTTTTGCCAGTGCTGTTGGTCATGTCCTCTTGCTGCCCGTATGCTTTCGCTCATAGTCTCCGTCACTGATTCAAGATGATTTAAGTCCATGAAAAGTTTTTCGGTATCCAAAGGACTGGGATATTCATATCTGTCACTAGCAGTCATTCCTCGGCAACGTGGAGACTTCCAAAGGTTGAAGATGAAGTCAGGTCTATGTTAAGCTGCTCTTCAGACAGTCTGGTCCAATCACTAAGTAGGTCTCTGATGACTGTATAGTCATGAAGGTTGCATAGGGTGCAATATCCTAACAGTTTACTGGTGTGTTAATTCAGAAACTGTCATCTGTGAAATTTGGTTATCCATCTGATTCAGTGATGGTTGGGAGGGCAAAGAAATACTACCTATCAATAATTTGACGTTACTATTATGAAACCATTATGATTGAGCTTTATAGCTCATGGCAGGCATACAACTACTATGCATACATACAGGAACACATGCTCATAGAAAGACAAATGGCAGAAACATTCATGCTTAATAATTTTTTTTTTTTTTTAAGTTGAATTAGCTGAATAGTCATCTTATCCATAGATAAAGCAAAAAAAGAGAGAGAATTCAGGGCATTGTTATAGGTTGTTTCATTTGTATCATATTACACTATTTAAGGACAAACCAATTGCACTCTTGTATGCACCAGCAAACAAATCCAATGCACCAGCAAACAATTCCAAATGAGGAGGCAAGGTCGTGATCCAAAAAACAAGCAAAGTTCAGGCGATGTGCAAACCATACAAACAGGGCAAAACCAGAATACAAAATCAGGGAGAGAGCAAGACCGAAAACCAGATTAGCAGTACACAACAAACGGCTTGGTACGTCAGGTACAAACACACTGAGCGTTACTTCACAATGAGAGTCTGAACCTGAGGTCCTATATGCTGTGAGGTGTGATTGGTCTCGGGTGTGTGTGATTAGAAATCAGGTGAATGTGAACGTGACAAGTCCATAGTTGGGAAGTGTAGTCCATGGCGGCCATATTCGTAGGCTGTGGTGTGTTCTGGGAAACAGAGTTCTCTGTGGCTATAGGAGCTGACCTGACGGCGAACTGGCAGCTCAGCTGTAATCCTCAATTATCTCAGATTCTGAAACTGAGAGTGTATAGAGCAGTGTGGGGGCTCCTCGATGGCTTAATGATGTTTACTGAGTCTGTAAGGTTTTCCTGCCATGTTAAACGCCAGCCTCAGTTGCACCTGAAACGTGTCTGGATCAGCCACTTTGTAGTTGGCATGTGCCACTAAGCTGAGGGGAATTGAATAGTGATGTGCAACCCATGGCTCTGAAAGCGCTCTTTCACACAGTGCTGGGCACAAAAGAATTCACCGGGATACAGTGCAAGGATTTTATTAGAATTGGTTTCATCTAGTCTGAAATATTTTCAAACTATATTTAGTACACTGCTTTCTTTACCATCTACCTTAGTGTTTTTGTTTTTTTTACCATCGTGACTAATCGACAGCTCCCCACAGCCAACCAAGATTTTAATAGTCCTTAGAGATTACTGAAGAGTACACCACATCAAATACTGTTGAAACATGTATGCCTACGAGCTACAGAAAAGAAGTCTACGTAATCTAATCCTGAATATTATCCATATCCACCATTTATCATATGTTTCTGTGAATAAAGGATGAGATATAATTTTTTAAGTCTGGTGGTGTATCTGGTGTCAGACCATTAGAGTTGCGAGAGTACATGAACATAAAGTTTGACGCTGTACTGTGTGAGGCAGAACTTTTCCATCAGGTAATGCACTTCACAAAGACACATTTTCAAAAGAGCCCGCACTCACTAGCAATGTCAACACACAGAAATACACAGACACACACACACACACATTGCTAACGCTAAGATAAAAGGTAAGGCTTGACAAAGGTATCTGACAAAGCTAGATGCAAGAGCCATTGCCTTCACTCGCCCAGCAATTATCTCTTTATAGATCGGAGCCCTAAAGTTAAGTGCCCTGCTGAAAGCTTGTGTACATAAACATTTCTGAGTGGGAGGTGGTGGGAAGCTTCTCGCTTGGTGAATAACTCTGAGATTTAAGACCTTGGCTGGCTTTTGCCTGGTGCCACACACTTGCAAATCTGAGCTGTCAGTGACAAGTCAATGGCTATTCACCTGCGCGCTTTATGCAGGTTCGTACAATGGTTATAATGTGGGTTTTTTTAGTTCTTTTTTCCAGCACATTTAATGTGGATCAGACTTTTCCAGAGTAACGTTTAAAGAACAGACAGTATCTTTCATTTCTAAATGAAAGGAGATAATTATTCATTAGCATTTGTTTTGCTACTAGTTAGCTAACCCTATGCTGGCTGGTGTTTTTTTTTTTTTTTTTTTAAATTTCCTTTTTGTAGAACTTGTATGCTTTCTGTCTGTTTGACCCTTTCTTTACCCACAGCCTGTAGCTTGTAATGTTGACCAATGATCTCATGTTAGCTAACAAAATTAGCAGTGAAAATTATAACACTTATAAATATGATTTCAAATCCCTTCAGAAATCTTGTCAGACAAGCTTATGTTACCTAGCTGCATCTTATCAGGTGAGCTTGATGTTTGCATCCAGTCAGGTGCACTAAATGTTTCCTAGCTGGCTAACATTAGCTAATTTTAGATTATTCATATTAATGGCTGTTGGTTATTGCACAAGTTATTTGAACTGCCAATATGCTTTCTCTGTATTTGACCCTTTCTTTTTCAGTAAAAAGAAAAAGTAACTTTAAATTCGTAGACTTTTTTTTTTATTCTCCATGGAACCTAACACCTCAGTGTTGCTCCATTATCCTTCAAAACAATGAAACACCATTCAAATACTTTTCTTTAAGACGCATTAATGTCAGATGAATGAATGATTTTTCAGGTCCTCAGTCAAAAGTGTCATTTTGCATTTTTTAACAAATTTATGAAATCCAGTGTATTCGGTTAATCCATAGCAGTGGAATAGATACTTCATAGACTGTGTGTCAAAGCTTCAAGTACAAAAAAAACTAACTAACTAACTAATGCATGATGTCTAAAAGTTTGAGTAGTTTCCCCTCTCTCCTTTATCATTCATGTCAAGACAAAGTCATTCTACATAAAACCTCGTCACCTCACTGGTTTTGACATACAAGCCTTTCAAAGATACCCCTATAGTACTATATAAAAGACTTGCCCTTGACTATGCCAAAGAAAGTGGTACTAAAGTTATGAAACTATGACATGCTGATGTTTTCCAACAAATTTTTCCACTCAAGCACATTAGAAATTTTAAAATCAAGAATTTTATACTCTCAAGCATCAGTACAAACCCTTTTTATGCATTATAAATTATTTCCACAAAAGCATCTAATGTCGAAACTGTTACTTCACACCCCATAATTCACACATTAGTGGCTAATTGTCTACAGTTGCTCCAGTCTGTCTTTGCCTTAATTGAATATTAGGCGACCAGGGACCAGTTAGGATTTGGTTTGCCATTTAAAAGCAGAGCCAGCCTACCGTGTCATTCAAAAGGCTCCAACGTGCTGTACAGAATTGGAGAGTGAATATATATTGTTTCACACAGCTGATGTATGTTGCTTGAGTGCCAACATATCTGATGTACATTTCGTACAACTGGGCCAGGCACAGGCCTCTCTGCACGGATCACTCAGAGGCTTAAAAGAATGGAGGAGTGATAGAGAAAGTGTGTGTGAGATCGAGAGAGAGCGGAGGCGCAGTAACCTGAGCCAGTGTGAATGGAGTCATTGTTTGGTTGGCCGTAATTAGGCATGACAGCTGAGGCGTGAACAGATTCCCATCATTACAGCCCTAAAAAGCCCATTAGAATCGATGCCACGCTTTGGTCAGACTCCCTGTCTGCCCGAACCCAGGCCAGGCAGGCAGCCCTTGGATAGCATTACATTAGCACTGCTACTAACGACACGGCAACCCTATAGCCACGGCTAACACCTGGCATAATGGACTTGACGCCACGTTCAGGAGCAGAGGTGGGCTGGTGCGTGGGTGGGAGGGCGTCAGGGGAATAGGGTTTGGGTGTGTGAGAAGAGCATTTGTTGAGATTGCTCAGATAAAGTGGTCGGAAATGCTAGGAGCTTGAGAAGTTCACGGTCTTGCGTCACTGCTGGGATGAGGTGGCCAATCGGAGGTCACAAATCTCCTGTTTGTCTCCAAAGGGAGGGTGAGTCGTGCATGAACTGGTACTGTGACTAAGATGAATACGGCAATGAAGTGTCTGTACTGATATTGAACTGAACAGTGGAATTATGATATTCTTTAATTTCTCTATTAGAGGAAGCTGTTTCAAGATCAGTTCACTTTATTGAGTTCCAAAGAACCCATTTTGTCAATTTCCCCATTTATTTTACCCAACATGACTAGACATTATGGATGATTTCTATGAACATAACTTAAAAAACTATTTCAGAAATCCTGACAGGGTGTCATGTTAACTAGCGGACTAACATTAGCAGTAATATTTATTAATATTAACTGCTAATTACTATTTAATTTTTAATATTAGCATATTAGCTAGTTAATAGTAGAATATTAGCAGTGAAAATTCCAACAATAAATATGACTTAAAATTCTTTCAGAAATCCTGTCAGGCCAACTTGTGTTACCTAGCTAGCTAACATTAGCAGCAAAGGTTATAAAATGAATTATACCTTAAAATTTGTCTCAGAAATTCTGTCAGGTATTCTTTTGTTTGCTATCTTACTAGAGTCACCACTGAAAATTACAACACATATGAATATGACTTAAATATTCTCCCAGAAATCCTGTCAGTTCAGCATTTCTTATCTAGCTGGCTAACATTAGCAATAAAGATTATAGAAATATATTAATATAACTTAAAATTCTCTCAGAAAACCTGTCAAGTGAGCTTGTGTTAGCTAGGTTGTTAGAGTTCACAGTGAACATTATAACATTTTTGAAATAAGACTTTAAAATTCCCTCAGAAATCTTGTCAGTAGCTTATGTTGCCTAGCTGGCTAACATTAGCGGGGAAGATTATAAAATCTATTAATATCATTTAAAGATTCTCTCAGAAATCCCAGCAGGTGAACTTGTATTAGCTTGTAGCTTGTTGGCTGTCATTAGCATTGAAGATTTACAAAAAAAAAAAGTGTTAATATAACCTAAAAATCGCCTCAGAAATTCTGTCACGTGATCTTGTGTGACCAAGCTTGTTAAGCTTAACAGTCAAGATTATAGCATTTATTCACATGACTTAAATATCCTCTCAGAAATCCTGTCAGGCTCATGTTAGCTCACGATAGCTAGCTAGTCAATAAAATCTGTAAGAATGCATATGCACATATGAATTAATTACTTCCTCCTACCTACTTGAAGACTTCCTTATATGGACTCAACAACATGATGACATTCCCAGATGAGAAATGGGAGTCTGAGAGGTCCTAATTTCCATATATATAGATGTGATGACACACCTACCTTTCCATATATATGGACTTGAAGTCACACATGATTTTTGGACAGACCTTACTGGGGCAGCTGAGTGTTTTTATCAGTCCTGGTATACAAACTTTACAGTTTGAGCCAGCAATGCCTCCTGCCTACCAACCATGTATTATGTGTATTACATGTAAATCCACTTCTCAAATGAGTAGATGATTTCGAAAGCCACTTTGGTTTGACAGCAGATAAGTCCCATTAAGACCTAACGACATGCCCTGAGAATGTAGTAGACCATACACACCAATATATCAAGTAATATATCAAACAGCTTAACCACCTGTGAGTAGCTGACTCCGCTCTGTTCTAAATGGCATGTAGCTGTAGCGGCTCCATGGGGAAGGTAAAAGCTTTGTTGACATACCTATAAAGGCCAAAAGTGCCATTGTGTAAGTTTTGTGATGCATACCTCACTCAGGGCAGCCTCTCCTCTCCCTTCAAGTCTTCATGTTGGATGACAGTAGTGCAAAGATATGCATCACACACTTGACTTCAGGGCACAGCGTTTAACACACGGCACCATTTTCTTTATCTTAACACCACGGGGGCTGCTGTTCATTTTTGGCAGCAACAGTGTGTGACGGCGGATTCTTGTAGTAACTTCTATGGGTGTAACATAATATCTGTGTCTGTATTCAGACATTGAACCGGAAGTAGGCGTGGCCTAAAGCTTTAAAAAAAAAAATGATTATGATAACCAATATGCTCCTGGAAACACTGAAAAAACAGGGCTACTGAAAAGTAAGTTATTTTTAATTGACAATATATAACAAGTAGCAATTTGCAGAACATAACTTTATTCAAATCCTGAACTTCTACAGTTTTTCACCCTCGGCTACATTACTCAAGTCCATAGATGGTCTCAATCAGATGCCCTGTGGAGCAAGCTTTCTATCTAATGTGACTGAGTAAGCTAGCTACTATCTTTCAAAACAACGTATTTCCCAAATCATCCCAAAACATTATCGGATTTACTATAGTTTTGGGTTTGTAACATTTCAGAAAAGATTGCTGGATATGCTATCAGAATCTACTACAAAACTGGGACACAGTGATGCTGCTAGTCAACATGGGGTCCATTAAGCGGCATTTCATTATACTTGTATAATACTTGTATGTTTTTCCGATGAGATTTCCATTTAATAAAGATAACAAATGACAAAAAAAAAAAACATACACAACGAATGTACAGTGTAATTTCTGAATTAATTAAATATATTTTTTTGAAAATCTTGGCCGAGATATGCTGCTGGTGCATAGCATATTTCTTTTGTGATTTTCAGGCCAGTTTCTATAGAAATATGGTTTTATTTTGGAGCTAAATAAAGTAGTGTTTAAGTCAGGCTACTGGAGCAAACCACTGAAAATAGACTAAAACAACAAAACAGTAGTGCACCTCCTATTCACTTCTGTATTTGTATCTGTTTAGAACACATTATCTCTTCATTCTGAACATGTACTCATATTCTGTTACATCTTTAGTAACTTCTTAGTGCTTCAAGAGATGCTGAAAAGGTTGTGGCCCTGAAGAGAATTTTCAGACAGATATGCAGAGAGATGATGTAAGTAAGATGAATAAATGAGAAGTAGGTGAATAAATAAAAGAGAAATGTGAAAACAAGGAGAAAAACATTTAACTAAAAGGGGAGAAGTTGACAGAAGACAGAGAGATAGAGAGGGCTAAAGAGAGGTAGAAACGCTTGTTCACTCTGACAATTGCCCTCAGTGAGGGACATAAGGGCTCTTTACATATTTCATGGTTTTGACTGACAGCACCTTAGGGTCCAGAGAGCCACGGCGCCCGCTTTACCGCCTGGAGGAAGTGCTGAGACAGCCTTCATGCAGCTCACATGACCACACCTCCCCCAACACTCACACAAACAAGCCATTACAATACACACATATACACACTGAAGTGTATAAGGTAGGAAGGCTCCTCCTTATAAACAATTTTCTTTGTATGGACCTTCATTTTTGGTCTGTAAAATGATTTATCAGTATTTGAAAACCTGATCACATGATCACAGCTTTGAAAACCTAAAGTGATTCTAAGCAGACCAAGCTTAGATAAAATGTATAATCTTTTGTAATAACTGTTTAAAAAAGCGAGCTGAAGGTTGTTATTACCAGTTATACCACAGCAATGTTGAACTCTCAAATCTGATTGGTCAGAAGGTGTTGATTAATTTTCTATAACAGCACAGCTCTGACAATAGTGCTGGCTGTGACAGGTTTATATTAAAGCAATCATTCTAATGTGATATGGGCTCTATAGCAACAGCTCATTCATAGGGACTTGTATGGCAATATAATTTACATAAACTAAGACTAATAATAAATGGATTAAAAATTGTGTTATTTAACAAAGAAATACGTATAACTGTTGATATGGCGAAGCTTTCGGTAAGAGATGTAATATTTATGGAAGGAGTCTCCCATGTCAGGTTTAAGTCAGTAAGCTTATAGTTGCTATAATCTAAGGGATAAGAGGAATTAACTTGCTACAGTGACGTTCTATAAACGTAACTATAAATGGTACAATGTGTTGTTCATTATGAATGAAGTAATAAAACACTTTGGGATGTGCAGTTATTGGAAAATAATAAAACACGATGGGAAGGAATAAAACATGATGGGACGTACTTTTAAAGGAAAAATAATTAACACCATTATTGTTACCACCCAAATGGCGTTAATTATTTTTACTTACGTCTCATAGTGCTTTATTCCTTATTTGGGATTCCAAAGTTAGAAAAAAGAAAACCCTCCAATGACGCATCCAACCATTTTGTCTATGGCAGCCAGTGAAAGATATTCTTGTTCATGCTTTGCATAGATTGTTTCCCCATGGTGCTCCTTGGCACATGGGCAACACAGGGATGGGCTAATAATCACGGCTGATGCAAGGTCCGAGGCCTGTGGCGAGACCAGAGTTAAGCTTCAACTGGCCCCCACTCATGGTGTCACATGCACTCCCAATCATCAGATATGAAGGAGAAAATGGCTTCCAGAGTGCTGTCAGACCAGAGGAATCTATAGAAGACCACATCTTGAGCACATGCGTGAGGTCAGGAGAAATTGAAAGGACCAGGGGGCTTGAGTCTGAGTCGATTGCCTCGCCTCTAGTGATGAGGGGAAGCTAAAGAGGGCCTAAACAAACACAGGCCTTCTGGCACGTGTGGAGAGAGAAATGTGTTTGGATTTAGGATTTAACCCAAGAATGGTGTCTAGTGTAAATGAGAATCAAGAAGATACACATTTCCATTTTGGTTTTGGCTTCACTTGGTTTGACTTGCTAGCTAAAATCCTGACTGTACATTTAGTTGCATTTGTGGTTTTCCCATAAACATTTACTTCTGAGAAAGGAAGCCATTTTTACAGCTGAAGTACTGTGCACCGTGCACCAAGCACAGAGCCTTCTGCTCTGCCTTAGGAAACTGTCATGGCTAAAAAGATTGAACAGCACTGCAAGTCACTGAACTTGGTTTTTCAGGTGTAAATCAGCGTCTAATTGAATGACAAGAACCTGCATGTGACCGAAGCTGGCCAGCATGAAAGGACCAATCAGGATCCACTTTGGCCTGGGGTCACCGCGCCTTTCAGATGTCATGTAGATGAAGACATATGTGTTGTTTGTTTTAGTTTGGGGTAAGGACATATTTCACCTCAAGGAAATGACAGGATTGCTGGAGTTATGTGTTGCAAGGGGAAACCTTCTGAAGTGATTCTGTTGCTGTCCTCCCTCTAAAGCAGGATCAGGCTTGCTCAAAACATACACGGTGAGGCCAAAGGTGGGCAAGTTGCTGTTTGTAGGGTGCAAAATATTCTGTGAACTATTCATTAATGTCAGACTAGATGCATATTTTTGAAGTCAGAGCATGAGTGGTTGCCTGAGTGAATGACTGGAAGACCATTTGTCCTCTCTGTTCCATTGTGATTCCATAGTCATTTCTTAATTAAGAACTGCAAACCAAATCGCCTTGCTTGCATGAGCATCTCTGCAATTTTGGGGACATGACCTTAGTCATAAATTGCATGTGATCCCTGAGGCATCTTCCCAGATTAGGAGAGCAGATCCTCCATTCTTCCTCATTAGAAAAGTTTCTTGCCTTACCATAGGATCAGTTATTCACACAAACAGACAAAAACAAAAGGGCATTTAATGGGGCGAGTCTGGAAAATCTGTCATTGATGAGAATAGTCCACTTGTGATAGCAGCCACCCCCCACCACCTCAGTGCAACTGTGAATTTTTTGTGCAGCTGATTTCACAGTTTAACAGCTTGCCCTGTGTCTCATGGGAGCGGCTTGCAAATCTTGTGCCGATTCTGGCTGACATCCATTGAACTTTCAGCTGAGCGAGGACTGATAAGTGGCTCTGCAGAAAGCCTCAATTGTTCCAGCATTGTTCCAGCAGTCCATTAGGGCTTGTATGTATGCATTCCCCAAACCCTAAACAGGAACTATACATCACACATCCACACTCTCACTCACTCGCTCTGACCACTGTGGATGAGAAGCGTAATTAAAACGGATAGCATCTCAAATAGGCGTGCTTATACTGCTGGCTCGAGTTAGCCCTGGTGCAATCGTGGAGGCGCGTCATTATTTTTAAGCTTTGGCCTCTTTCTGGATCACCTCATCACCTTTTCCGAGCGGGGCAGGACACTCAGCCTGGTTTGTTTAACAACTCACGGTCCAAAGTTGAAAGGAAAACTGGACTTGGGCTACAAGGGGGTATAGCCAATCCACATATCTTTAATAGCATGTTGTGTCAGACATGGATGAGCAAAGGGGCCAGAGGATGAGAGGACGAGATCAAGGAGGTAGGGGCAGCCGGAGCATTGCCAGGCCAGCCACCCCCCCCCCCCCCCCCCCCCCCCCCCCCCCCCCCCCCCCCCCCCCCCCCCCCCCCACACACACACACACACACCTCACCCCCCTCTGTTAAAGCATGTGCTCTCTCATGTCAGAGGGTGAGTGTTGTTGTGCTTTGATCTCCCACCACAGAGCAGGCATGGAACCACTGAGAAATATGGCCTCCTACATTTCTCTCTCTCTCTCTCTCTGCAGCTTCAGGGTGTTTGGATTTTGGAGGGATCCCAGTTTCCTCCTCTAATCATGACATCATCCTGCCTGAATAGGTTAAAGATGTAAGCCAGGATATTACCCCTTCCTCGCCTGACCAGGCCTCCCAAATTAGACACAATACTTCAAGCTTCGGCTCGGCTGCGGTCTGCCTAGATCATAATAACGATGACGACAATGCTTTCATTGAAACGAATGGCTATGCACGTCCTTCTTATGTCTGTCTTACATATTTATTTCTCATGCATGTGTCTTCAGTCCCATATTCTGTCTTATGTAGGAAAGTGTCAACACATTTATTGGTGTGCTCATTCCAAGTGCCCATATGTTCTGACCTGGATGCAGAGGAAATTCAATAGTGGCAGGCAAGTTGGCTCGAAAGCCTATCTTCTTACAGACATGATTAAAGGCTTGTTCTGATTAGAGCTGAAGTCTTGACTTGGGCCCAGGCTCCTGTCAATAGCAGTTAGGTTCACGTCATCTCGGGATTGCTGCTGCTCCCTAACCCCTAATCCTTTTCCCAAAAAAAAAAATGGAAAACTACTACGATGAAGGTTCTACTACTACTACTATGATGAAGGTTCAGCAGTCAAATAGTCTTGTTCTGAAACCACTAAAATGCTAGCTTAATGCTCTAGACAATTGGCATTGCCCTGTATTTTGTATATATATGGAATATAACCTTACTGTTCACCTAAGAATTGAAGATTGTAAGATTGTGAAAGACATTCTGGTGATAAATGCATGACTAGTCTAGTATTACACACTTATTCCACAATGACTCAACTTGAATGCTTACTTCTGATTGGTCAGAAGGCTTTGATTAATTTTCTCAAACGCCACAGCTCATTGTAATACATCATTATTTCTACAGTAACATCTTTCAATGGGAATTGTACGGTGAACGCACCACATTAGAAAAATGAGAAATTGTTCTTAGGTTTTCTGTAAGAAGATGTTTATTTAGCAATTTTTGGAAGGAGTCTCCAGTATCAGCGCTTTTAAGACTTTTGAGTTTTCTGATGCAGGTTTATTGGTAGCGTGGCAAGGTACATTTCTTTTTACTCTTACTAACTTCAAATGTAAGAAAAAGAGAGGCTTGTGAGGAAACAACTGTTTAAAGCTGCTATAACATAAATGATAACAGGAACTAGTTACTTGCATGTCCCACAACAGTAAATGTAACGATAAATGGATAAACAGTATGTCATTCTTTAATCAATAAAAACTGTTACTGTTGGTATTTGCTATGGTGTAAGAGGAATAAAACACTTCTGGACTTGTTGTTACTAGAAAATAATCAACCTCGGAACCATAACATACAGTATTTAGTGAAGTAGCGTAGCTTAAATCTAGAACCATTCGTCGAACCCTACAGCAGATGCTTTCCCCATCAGAAACAGTTCGATGTAGAACCCATTTAGCAACCCTTGAGGAACCTATTTCTAATAATGTAATGGAATTGGAGAAAGAGAAGCACATGTAGGAGAGCTGAGAGCTGATGGATGGCTACGTTGAGAGCATCCATAAAACAGAAGTGTACATGTTTTTCCCATCAAACTGTTTTTTCCCAGGATTTTATGTCACTGTATAAAATCTTTTTACAGGATCCTTATTGCAGTCCCTACAGGTAGCAGACAGAGTTGCAGCTCTCCAAGCACACACTGTGATTTGTGCATGGTGTGTTAACTGTATTCGTCTGTGTTGACTACTCTCATTTTCCTTTTTTTCTTTCCTTTTTTGCCAGTACAATGAATAATGCTCCTTCTACTTATCAACATAAAGTTCTTCAGTGTTATACCATAGAACCTTTTGACTGGTGCCTCTTTTTGTGATGGATGGAGCCATTTTGTTGGTGCCACACAGAAATAATTTTTCCCCATCATAACTGTTATCATTGTGGAATGATCTTTGTCATGGAAAATTATTGTTTTATTATAAACTCTGAACCAAAAGGTTTTTCAGGAGGCCTACATTTTTTCTTTAGGGAGACAAAAATGGCTCTAAAGAACCTTTTCCAGTACCATTAATTTCCTTTTTTGACTCTTAAAATGTTTCAGACTGTAATGTCTTTCTTTTTGATATTTTTGAAAACAAAGCCATGAATTAAAAAATAAAATACAGGTTGTTGTTTTTTTTTTTTTTTGATGGAGTTTCTTTTGTTGGATGGAACAATTTTGTTGTCAATTTTTGAACCACAGAGAAATATATTTTCCACCTCATAAGTGTTACCATTATGTGGAAAGAATATTTATTATTTAACGTATTTATTTTATTTTCACAATAAATTATGGCAGGAAAGGCTCTTCAGGTTGCCTGAAATGGTTCTTTAGGAAAGTTGTTGTTTTTTTTTAAGCATCTATTGGATAGTTTAGTATAGAGTTAGTCTGTTTGAGCTACCAAATTAACTTTTCATATCATGCTACATTAAACAATAAAAACTACACAAAAAAGTAAAATAAATAAAATAAATGCATACATGCATATCTGTTCCAGCATTTGAAGTAATTTCACTCGAGTGAATCCACGTGCAAAAAAAATGTAAATGCTGAGCTCTGTAAAATGTAATCGATACTGTACTGCATGAGCAGCCCCCCTCGTCTGTTTGCACATTTGCACGGTGGAGTGCGTGGTGCCTGGTTCTTGGTGAAGGCAAAGGTAAACTAGTCGGGAAGAATTTAATTCTTTACAGCCTGCTGTTCACAGTTTGTATGGCGTAGACAGCTGGGCGCCCCGCTATAGTTTAGATCAGAGGCCTTGATAACCTGGCTTGTGATTTATGGACACAGTGGCCCTCTGCAATCACCTAATGAGGTGAACTGGATTGTTTACATGTTTATTAAATACCCAGAACCAGCTGCAACTGGCGCAGGCATTTGTCATCAGGTCTATCTGTCAAAGTTCACCCAGACCTCAGAAAAATTTCTTTGTGAACACCAATATCTACTTTAATTTTTGGTTCGTTTTGTTTATTGCTATGTGATTGGTGCTGCTTTGGATGTTTGCCTCCATTTAATAATGCACAGACCAGAGATGATTATTTTTTTAATCATAGGAGAAAAGATCATACTATTACTATTATCACATCTCATGTAATTGCCACAAGGTTCTGTAGCCTTGCTAATTATCACTCTATCTTACCTAAACGCTTCTAACATGGAATGTTTGTGTTTAAGTATTTTAATCATTACCTCACCATCATATAAACGGTTAAAGTTTTATGAACAGGTAGAGGAAGTTTTAATCAGCCTTGTTTGTGTATTCTACTTCTAATAAGCCCCGTGCTGTCTAGTGTGCTTATGGTAAGATTAATACTAATGACTGCAAAAGTAACATTAATGGTGGAAGAATCTAGTCCTCCTGGACTTTCTAATCCTGAAACACATGAAACAAAAATGTGTCAAATTGAAGTGATAATTGGACGATTTGATGAAAAGGAGATGCAGTTTTTGCTCGTTTGGGCTCTGGCATGCACGTTTAAAATCTCCCGCTGTACGCCTTGTCTGTTTTCTACCTCCTGAATGAAATCCTTTTGCTGTTCTCATTACAAGAGGTCATGCAAAGTTGCCTCAGTAGGAGCTTGTCTGCCTCCAGGCCTTTTCTCTGACACTGCTGCCTGGATCTCACATGATACTGTACTTACAGCCAGGCCCTTTGTCTTCAGTTACCAGGAGTTAAACATTTAACAGCTCTCAGTCGACCAACATAAACAAGCTACTTGCAAGGACTCCCTTCCCCAACCCTCCACTAATTTTTTTTTAGGTAAAGACGCTTTCAGGAGGGAAGCACTCGGTGGAAATTAGATCTTGTAATCCCGGCTATTCATGCACTCTTAAAAGTGTGAGGTGGGACAAGTGGGGGTAATTTCTTTTACTGCTGTGGCGACAGGGGGGTTTTAGTAGGGCATGCACCTCAGCCGCACTACACTCACCATCAACCCACGCCCTGCAGAAACAACAAAAATAATAAAAACAACAACAACAAAAAAGAACTCACTCAGTTCAGACCTCTGGTCCTGAACCCAACTCCCACTCAACACCTGGGAGAGATTCGCAGCAATACAGAAAAAAAGAATGAAAGATGTTAATGTACACCAGAGCTCACATCCCATTTTTTAAAGCTTGGCCTTGTAAAACCTTCCCACACCAATTCCTCCTTCCATCAGTGCTGTGTAATTGTCAGTTTGCTTTAAAGCAACAGAAAGCAGCAGACTTCCAGAACTTGTTTTGCAATAAGCCAGAACTGTTGGCCAATGATCTTTCACTCCTGGAAATGTGGCTCGGGGTTCCTTTTTTTTCTTAGATGAGTATTATTTTTATACATTTTTAAAAATTCAGATTTCCATGATGCCTGTAGTTATTCATACATACATTTTACATTCAGATTTATGGCATATAGTAGGCGCCCTCGTCCAGAATGACTTACAGAAGTGCTAATCATGCTAGTGCAAATAGGCAGGGGTGGAACGTAACATATCTATATGTTATCGTATCTATCTAATATCTATATCTATATATCTATCTATCTATCTATCTATCTATCTATATATATATATATATATATATATATATATATATATATATATAGATAGATAGATAGATAGATAGATAGATAGCCTTTAAGAAACTTACTAACAAATTCAAAGACTGGAAGTGTTATGCACCAATCAAGAAGTGGATGTCTACGAACGTCCGACGTGGTGCTGGCAAACCGAGTCCCCTATGTATGGAGACTTTTGGGACACCCTGTACTTGAGTACATGGTTCACTGTAATGGAACTTTTCTATAACGAGTATAAATAAATTATTGTACTTTTACTTGAGTTTTTAAAAATAAAATATTCAACTTGAACTTTGCTACATTTATTTTTTTAGTCACTCTTAATGCATTTTACCCCAGAAGACTATAAACCAATTAAAAGAGTATGTGCAAATTTTAAATGATTCAGTTTCAAGACCCAATCATATTAAAGGACTTTCCTGTTGAAAGTCTACACTTCAAATGCTAATGATATATGCAACATAATGATAATGATCTGTAAATTACGGAAGCCAAAACCCTTGGAGATATCAGCATTTCACAGCTCAACATCCAACCTGTGGAAGCATGTAAAGGTTATTACTTAGCTCTGTCCCAATCTTAAGATGTTCAGTAGTGGTTTTCTGTTGTGTTAAATATATGTAAGTGTTGCTACAGCCTATAGGTAATGCTCAATGTATGTGTATGGGGTATCTTTGCTCTATAGCTAACTATGCAGCTACAAATATATCAGTTAACATGAGTTAGCAAGCTAGCTCATGAAACTAGCAAGCTATGAAATCCCAACAGCATTTAGATAAGTTACTGTAATTAGACAGTTAAAGTTAATTATATACATCATTAATTGTGTAAATTGTAGACATATAAAAAATTGTACAGTAATTACTCTGGTTGTTTTTCCCAAGACAAGGCTTACTTGGGTAATTTTTTTGATTAGTACCTTTATTTTTACTAAGTGAATTATTACTACTGTAGCACTACTGTTACTCAAGTCATTGTGTTTTATTTGTACTCTTTCCACTACTGCAAATAGGTCAGGGTTTAAGAATACTATCAAGCTAAAACCTTGTAAGAAAGGAGGAACTACTAGTTAGTATGAAAAAAAAATACAAGTTGAGGGTTTAAAAAGAAATAGTGCTACTTTTAGTGCTTGGTGAAGGTATAAAAGCTTAAAAGGTATAAACCGGATGAAGGGAAATGGATGTTTGCAGCAGGGATAATAGATGTAGTAGGTGTATTGTCTATCTGTGAAAAGTGAAAATGCAACAAATCAACCTTTTGAAATGATTTAAAAAGGTTTTATGAGGTCAGCTTTTGTTCCATAAATGACTAATAGTTGCACTTTGACAATTCGACAATTCTCTCCCTTTTCTAGACATGTACAAAAAGACCGAGTTCATTATTCTGCTTCCCAACCAGTGGCAACACTCCAACGTCTCCATCAGCCAAACATCGTCTGTGAAAAAAGCCAGAACGTCTCAACCCCACCCACCATCACGCACGGGTGCAGTACACACTTCTGATTTTTTAAACCATCTCCACACAATGGCTGTGTCCAGAATGTGCCCTTTGGGACAAACCTAAGTCCTGGCTCGCCGTCTCCATCCAGCACGGCGTGGAAGGCCAGCCGCCGCTTCTGACAAGTCCCCGCGCCGGCAAATCACTCATTTTCATACAATCACCTCCCGCTCCCCTTCCTGCACAAGGCTGGACGTGAGAGTCACCCGTCTGCCCACTATTGTGTGCTAATTTTAGGCCCCATTATTCGGCCGTAACAAATGTGCGCCGAGGTAGTCACTTTCACATTAATACTTTGCGCCCTGAGGGGAAGTTCCCTTTGCAATGGATCAAAGGTCCCCACTATTGTAAGGCGCTTCCTCTTTTTCCTTTTTTAGCTCCTGGGGTTTGTTGTTTTTTCTCGCCCCAACCCCCCCACCCAACACACACACACACACACACACACACACACACACACACACACACACACACACACACACAGCCGACCCTCCTCTGCCTGGATGGGGTGACAGGCAGGCGTGAGAAGATGACCTTTAACTGTGGCTGAAGAGGAAACAGGTATGATATTCAGTTATGATCCTAGAGTATGACAGTGAAGTGTATTTCTGTCCATCGTCTGCATTTAGTATATGAATGTAGAATCATACGCTGAGTCATAAGTTTATTCATTAAATAAATATGGTTTATTTTATAACTGAGATATCATAACACACTGCAAAATCATATACCATTAGCTACTGTAATGCATCTGGTTATATGCGTGTTACTCTGCATCTTGTTGGGTCAATGTTTTCTGTGTTTCCTTTTGCTTTTTCTGGCAAAGGATGTCTAACGCTATCATGGGATGACATGAGTGATGGTGGATTTCCGTGCATGCTGAAAGCTTATCACTGACTGTACGCTCACACAGTCTTATCCTAGTGATAGGGCCTGACAAGGTGGAGCGATTGCGTGCCAGACAAGTCCTAAATCTTTTACCTAAAACGAAGCTAATTTCATGTTACGAACGTACATTCAGCTTCAAACGTTGGAATTTCCCTAATGATACCTTATACTACAGCACTGCTGAATGCTCAATTCTGATTTGTCTGAAGGTATTGATTAATTTTCTATAACAGTAGCTTTCTGTGAGGAGATGTTTATTTTTGCATTTAGAAGGAGTCTCCGGTGTCAGTGCTTTGTAACATCAGAAGTAAAACTCTTCCTCTTTTTCCAACACCAGAGGCTTTGCATGTTCTCTGTAACATGACAAAAGCTTCTGGGGAGAGAATGACTGTTTGTTATAACTCACTTGTTTTGCGGTTGTTCCACAATATTAAACATAACTATAAAGGGATATGTATGACTTCAAATAAAAAAAAATTAATTGTTGCTAAACTGCTGCAATATAAAAGGAATAAAACACTTCAGGACATGCTGTTGCTGGAAAAATAATCAAGAGTAATTCTGTTTTCCATCCCTGAACATTTTCCTATAACAGCATGCCCCCGGTCTTGTTTTACTCCTTACATATTGTTTTGGTATATTGTTAATTTTGTGTTCGTTTTTATAAAACAGGACCATTAAATATTTGACTGCTTCCGTGTTATAACAGAACTCAATCTCTTAAAACTTTTATAATACCCATTTTTTATTCCTTTCAGTCATATAACTGTCACTCGTCGGTATCATTTCCTGTGGTGTTGGGCAGGGAATGCTAGCCAGGCAGTTTTTGGCTTAGCTTAGAATGTCTAACCGCAACTAGCAATCCTGAATGGCGGTTTCACTGTGTAGCTATAATGAAACACTACATGTCTAGCGCATAGTCAATGACATCAGTCCCAGAGTCTCTAGACCTAAGCAGGACATGATTAGTTTTTCAGTTCAGTCCCGTCTGTTTGATATGCACGTGTAACTTTGCTATATGCTCAAGGGAATTTGTTTTGAACCAGAGTACTTGTTTTTTCCCCCTATAAGACTACAGTAGGCTCATATCTTGTCCTTGAACCTGAGCCTGCCTGCAAATTTAATAAGGTTAAATTAGACCGTTATGCCTCAAATGTATTGGTCTAACGAGCAAAGAAGCTTACTGGCGGTACAAACATCATGATCTGTTTAGGGCAGCCCTTTCAAGTGGTCGCCTCACCCTCATTTAGGCTTTTGTTGTGCAATGACAGAACATAAACATGAGAATATAAACCTGGCTAATGAGGGATGTCACAAAAGGCTCATGCTCCAAGCGATTTTACCAGGTCTTTACAAAAGCAGGCTTTCAGACTTATAAAAATCTATAAACTAACGAATGCAGAAAGACATACTGTGTGACTTGAAGTGAAAGTGTGTGTCACATTGCCTGGCTATGTGTGTGCATTTGCATGAGAGAGAGCAAGAGAGAGAGAGAGTAAAATTGTCTTTTCTGAGGGGAAAACATTGTATCTGCAGGCCGTGATTTAGTAATTAGTGAAAACTGAAGGTGAAAGGGACTCCACAGCATAAGTTCTCATTAAAGGCTGGACATATTTAGCGGTCAGATGTTCCATGAGGGAAGTTTGACTAATTATGTTATTACAAGTGTGTCATCTGCCTCCAGGTGGAAACTACATGTAAATGTGTAATCATTCCCAAAGCCATTCATTTCCCCAGGATTAATGATAACTAGGAGTGTCTTACTCATAGTACACATGCAACAGAGTGCCATTTGGTGTTAGAGTAAAAACAGGAGAAATGCCGAATACATACCAGGGCTCCTCACCTGAGATCACTGCCTGAACTCACTAATGCTCTTGTGGCCAAGCTCCAGAATCTAGTGGAAAGACTTCCCAGAAGAGTGGAGGTTATTACAGCAGCAAAGAGGGACTAAATCTGGAATGGGATATACGAAAAGCACATATGGGAGTGAAGGTCCAATGTCCACAAACTTTTGGTCATATAGTGTAACATTGCTCCAATGGCACAGCATCATCTACTGTTCCTGTCAATGTTCCTCTGTTTGAGGACTCTGGCCATAACTGGGCTGCAAATGTGATTTTGTCCCAATTTACCATTTGAAACAGAAAGGGTCTTCAAGAACCCACAGTGTGTGGAGAACTGAGTCCTCCTTTTGTACAACTACCTTCAGTTGGTCTAATTCATATTGATTAAGAACTATGCCAGGTATGGTGTACGAAGCTGGAAGGGTGTCCCTGGGTTAGTAGTAGGAGAGGATTCTGGAGATGCAATGGTAGTATAGGGTGGTGGGTCACTGTACCCCAGAGCCCGTTGGGCCTGAAGACAGCCAATGTCGGATAAAGTGAAACTAGAGGGAGTTAATTGCTAGTCTGGGGGCACTGATGTAAGTGGGAGTGACAGGCTGGGCAGAGGGAGCCAGTGAGGTTCTGCTACATATTCACACTGTCGAAAAAGCTTGCTGCATCTGTCAGGCTCTGAAGAGGCCAAACCTGGTGCTATATAGAAAATATGGCAAAAGGGATTGGTTTCTGATGTGTTTTCAGATAGGGGAAACTATCTAGGTTACTAATTAGGTTATAGTCACTTAGTTCATTAAAACTGGTCACTGGTTATTGGGTCATGCCAGGACTACTTCATCTCAATTTTTTACACATAATTTTAATCTTGTCTCTAGATATATTTGAAACAGGGCAGTTTATTTTCTGTTCAGTGTCTTTCACTGTGCATTTACAAACAAGAACCATCTCAATTAGGATCCTAAGGAGCTTGGGGTTCTGAGTTATTTTCCCCTAATTTGAAAGGCAATGACTGTTAAAGTGACTGCATCATCATTAATTTGGGCACTGAACCCTTTGTTCGGTTTGGCATGGAAGAAGTATTTGGTTTAATCATTGTTCCTTTGTTTCATCAGCTACATTTTTTTGATTTACAAAAATGAAATTAATGACAAAAATGGTTAGGGAAGTGCTTCATAATATTCTCTATAATAGAATAATGTGACACTTATTTATAGAGGTGTAGGTGTGTAAAGCAGTGACACTATCTGTATCTGAATTTGGATATAAACCCAAAGTGGGCATGGCTTAAACCACTTCTGAAAACAACCCCAGCGGTAGAAATGCCAGCGCTGTCAGTATGATCTGTGAAAACCTTGGCTTCCTCAGTAGAGTTCATAGCTGGTCTCAACTAGTGTGCTCAACTGTTTTTTTAATCTGCTCACTCGATATTTTCTAATTTATTTAGTTCATTAGGTTCTTTTTTCCCAAAATATAAACCAACTAGTACCCGAATTTAAACCGTCACAACTCTGACCACGCAGTTACTAAGGACGCATGTTAATTAACAAATTTTCAAACAAACTTTCCTACCACAATGTAACATACAT
Source organism: Pangasius djambal (assembly GCA_022985145.1). Lineage (NCBI taxonomy): Eukaryota > Metazoa > Chordata > Actinopteri > Siluriformes > Pangasiidae > Pangasius > Pangasius djambal. The sequence continues at coordinate 4,996,067 of CM041001.1, read as the reverse complement.
GTAACTGAAGTGGCATATTTTGGCACAAGTAACAATGTTATTCTCTTTTTCTCAAAACAGGTCGGGTACAGTCAATCCAAGGAAAGAGCAGCCCTCAAAAACCTGTTGTGAGTCACATCTTCATTAAAAATGACACCTCGTAAATATTTCGTCTACTAAGGGCAAGTTGCCCCATGAAGTGTGGGATTTGAACTCTGGCCCATTCCCTTTCACTTAGATCTGTCAGATACTGGCATGAAAGGGAGTGGCAGAGAGTTGCACCATTTCAATGCGACAAATAAAGATGGGTTGTTTTGTAGCAAGGATTTGCAGAGAGATCATTTGGAATTTGGTAATGCTTTGAACAACAAACTTGAACTTAAAATTCTAAAAATCACAAAATGTACTGTCTAAATGTGGTTCTTCTTGTGGTGCCAGACACATGCTTCCAATAATTCCAATAACACTACTAGCTTGACGAATTAAAAAAAATAAATTAATAACATCAACTTCAGGAGACACTGATTTTCATGGTGCATCATCATTGTTCCATGACTTGAAAATCATGGAAATGACTTTCAACATGGATTCTGAATTTATACTCAGTGGTGTACACGTTGCAGCACCAAACATTTGTCTGCTTTTGTGCTCTCCAAAGCTACTTCTACTGCTTCCTTCACTTGCCTCTTCCTCCAAATTGGCAATTCTCATCTCGAACTTCCATATTTACCCCATAACAACCTTGCCCGGGCTTATTTATCATCAAGGTGAGATCGTAATAAGCCTGGCAGCATGCATGGGTCGAGGACAGGCATCAAAACAGTTCATATTGTTTTAGAGTATATTTACTCAGCTGCAGTGGCCTCATTACAGAGGCTTATTTCCCCCTCTCCCCACCTCCATTTTCTCCTGCTCAGGCGCTCCGTGGGAACAATAGGTATACAATTAACAGGGAGCGAGGCCAGGATGCTGAGCGTTTGATGTAGCGTTTGGAGTGCCTGTAGCGCTGCGAGGGTAGGGTAGGCGAGCGAACTCAAGCCGACGAGGGCTCCCACTCTGCTGTTTTATTTTTTCAAGCATTTTTAGCTCCCCCGGCACAAAAGCCAGGCCATAAATAAGCTGCTGGCAGCCACAATATGCCAGAAATAATGTTTATCTTGCTCACAGAGACACAGACGCTCATTATCTCAGGAAGGTTGTAGCGAAGGGATGCAGTCGGGCAGCCACTCGTCATCCCTCTGCCTGTGCTTCCTCTTTTCTTTAATGTCGTGTCTTCACTACAGCTTCAAAGATTAATTTTTATGAACAGTACTGAAAGATACTCAAATGGTAAGAAGTTCAGTCTTTGTTGGATGTCTGTTGTGGATCAGTGTTGGTCTAATGGACAGGATTTTAGGAAAAGGGTCTTTAATGTTTTTTGTTACTGGAGACTGAATAAATCTTTTAGTCAAGTCACACCGATGGTTGCTACCTGATGGTTGCACATTGCCAACTGACTGTCTTCTCAAATCATAACCTTATGAATTAGAAGAAATTTACTCACTGCTCCAGTGAACCAAGTTGGAGCCTAAGCTCAGGTTATTGTCTATGTGGAGTTGTTCATTTTCTCCTCATGTCCATGTGGGTTCCTCCAGGTTCTCCAGTTTCCTCCTACCTCCAAAGTACTACTAAAACCATGGCATATACATTAAAATGCCTCTAGGTGTGAATGTGTATGAAAGTGAGTGTGCATGGTGCTCTTCAGTGGACTGATGTCCCATGCAGGGTGTATTTGCTTTTGACAGCAAACTCAAAATCCTTTATCTAATAGAAGTAGTGCCACTTGTGTATATAAAATATGCATACAATGGGAATAGTTTACATTCAATTTCCATGCAAAGGTGGTTATCTTCTTTGTGTAAATTTTCCAAGATGGATTTTTGGAGAAAATATTTTTGCATTTTTGTTTATTTTTTCTTTATACTTATGTTTTCTATGTTCTTAACTATGTGCAGCAGTTTGGTCAAATTTCATTGTTTTAATTGTGCTTTATAAGTAAAATTTACTTACTAACTTACTTAGTGTTTTCTTGATCATTGGCATGAGAAACAACCTGGTGAAGAGTGTCAACATTGTAAATAGGGGTGAGATTAAAATATTAGACTATAAATATTTGTCTCAACAGCCTGGGATAATACCTCTTCTTGCCAACAGAGGTCAACGTCACCAGAATTCTACTTCAGTTGTTCATTTCTGGTTCACTTCCTGTTTGTGGACCATCAAAGTGCATTATTTCCACTTACTCATTGCGAAGTCTTGCCAATGTCTCCTAAATCATGACTGTCTTTTTATTTATGATCATTGACTATCATTTGCCTGACTACTCCTTTGGGTTGTGTTTAAATAAATCTGCACATGGACATGGGATCAGGTTAGTTACATAATTAATTAATTAATGCAACTAAATTGGCAATATGTTGGTGTTAGCTTCTGCACTAAAATAGTACCTCAACCTTAAACATGCTTAGCTTTAAATACCATTCACTGACCCTTTACAAAAAAGCGGAAACAGTTCAGTTTAAAAGAGCAGCCAGTATTCCAAGCATGGGAAACCTGGCTTGGATTTAACAGATGGAAAAAGCCCACGGCAGCCAAACTGGTGTATAAATGTTAGTATGGCAGGCGGAAATCTAATTGCATGCATGCTTTGTGAAAACACAATGGCGCTCTATAACGTATTAGGAGACAGCAAGCGGACGTCCATTTAGGCCTCGCGAGCATGTGGCTTGTGAATTGCTCTTCGTTTCCTTCATTATATCTGGATTCTAATGGAACCGGTGTTGCATGGCTGACGTGCTGGGTTGGGTTTTTTTTTTTTTCCAGCTTGTTTGTGTGCAGGGCAAGTCATTTTTCATTATCAAAAGTGAGCTGGGCAACACTAAGTGGCAGTTTTATTGTCCAAGAAACCACATTATCGTGAAATCTAGTGGGGAACATGTGCCTCACACGTCAAGTTGGCAGTGAACAGATATCAAGCTGTGTCAATTTAGTGAAAAACGGATAATGGTTGAATTAAAATAATCACTTAAAGTCAATAAGGCACAGATTATCTAGATTATCTAGATTGGTGCAAGTGTACAGTATGTCTAATGTCTGTGTATTCATATAGTATACGTCATAAGTCATACTGTTTGTTTGTGTTTTGTTTGCGTCCATTCCTGCTTTACTCAATGGCTCAGGTATAAGTGGTGCAGCGTCGATGCATTTATGCTACGACAGAGCTGCTTTCACTGACCCATTGTCCACTAATTGATTCCAATCATCTACTCCAGGCATTCGGCGCAGGTCTTTGTGGGCTAGTCTTACCGAGCTTTCCATGCGGCACAGCTTCCATTATCCAGCTGGAATAAAAGCTGTCGGCAGCAGACACACTTTGGCCTTTAGTTGTGTGTTTGTTATAAATTTCCCTGTAACTTTGATCTCTGAAAAAGCTTATATGAGAGAGAGAGAGACAGAGAGAGAGAGAATGGAAGTGGGGGGAAGATTGATTTTGCACAGGGTGAGGGATGATATAGATTATGGCACATAAAAGGTTATTTCAGGTTGTGAATAGAAGAGGGTATTGAAGCATTCACGATCAAGAAGGTGCTGTGTGGGTTGTGTGTGTCATCTACTGGAAGAAGAGCTTCACAGGATGATGGAAAGAAAGCCGTGAGTGGCAGTTCTATGATTATTCTCCCTCACTGTCACGCTCTCTGTGCGCTGGCCCTGTGAGGCTCGGCTACAACACTTTGCTCACTCTCAGCACAAACTCACTGCGTTCTACAATCCTAAACAAAAAGGCTGGCTAAAAAAAGGAAAACACACTGAACTTGAGTGACCTAGAGTATGAACAGTACTGAATGGTCTATGCTGTCACATTGTGATCCGGTGAAGTTCATTTGTGCCACATCTCTTAAGTGTCTCTAAGACTTTCTGTGCCGCTTGCATGTTCTTATTTCCATTTCTCTTCTTCTTGTAAGACATCTACTCTGCCAGCTTACTGGAATCCACTAGATGTTTATGGACTGGATGGAAGCTATTTTGAAAAAACACTTATGCCACTTTAATAAGACATTCATATTATGCACAGTGGTGAATCTTCCAGTTTGTTAATATGCAGAGTGGACATTTATATGCAGTGTGTCCATTTCATTAAAAAAAAAGCCAAATAGTGATAAACAATTCCTTCTTTTTGCAGCAAGACCTCTGTCTAGACCTCTGTTTCATTACCAAACATATCGGGCCATCAAATAAAGCACAACTATAAACACAACACTGTGACAAAGACTGGCAGCCCAAGACAATAGTAATGTAGAGAAAGGTAGGTCAAGGTAGAGCATTAAATTACGAAAGACAGAAATGCACTTTGTGTGTTTTAATGAAACAAGGACTGCTGTGAGAGTGGGGTGAGACTGCCCTTTCATAAAAATCACTAAATAAAAATTTCGCATATGAATAATCACATGATACACACTGGCTTTTGGAAATTTCACATTTGATGTTTCAAACTTTTTTTTTTTTCATAGGTGGACTTTTGATGTGTGCTCATTTGGATTTATTTTTCCACATGATTTTAAGCCTACATGATTCATTTTTTTCACATGTTAATTTTTCACATATAGTTTGTATGGTTTGAGTTTTCATGCATTATATCTTAGTATATTATTCACATGATGTCATATGCTTAGTTAAATTCCTGGTCAATTTTACGTCTGTGTGTTTTTCACGTATAAATCACACACATTACTCAGTTGATCACATGTGAAAAAAACATGATCACATGGATTTTTCTGTAAGGATGCTGTGTAAGTATAGAAGAAAAAAAAATCAGTATTCCGATGCCAATCTGGTGCTTCTCTCTCGCTCGCTCTCTCTCACTAGCAAAAAATGGGCCAAGCCCAAAATGGCAAATATTAAGATTTTAATGGTCTTAACAACAAATCATTGGTCAGAAAATTAGCAAGAATGAAACAAATGCACTCCTGAGAGCTCCTGTGCCAGCATTTGCTCATTTACTTTTGCTGCAGTGAACTGGTTTGGGGAAAAGCTAGAAACTGGGAAATTCACTTATATAGTCTTCTTGAATGCAAAGGTAAAATCATGATAATGATTCAAATGTTTGATGGAAAAAATTCAAACTAACATGTCTGGGTCAACAACATTTTCCCAAAATATCTTCTGGGATTTTTTTTTCTTAAAAGATTATTCATTATTTGATTATCTGCCACAACTGATGCAGCCCATCAAGGGCCACAAGACTTAAACGTTTCAAGAAATCAAAGGGAAAAGCTCTCCCATACCAACTTCCCTTATCTATTTGTTTAATTCTTGATCATTTCCTGACCAATGATTTGTTGCTTCTCTATCTATCTATCTATCTATCTATCTGTCTCTTTATCTATCTATCACTTTATCGCTTTCTGTGTATGATCAAAAAGTATCAACAAGTATGAATGAATGAATGAATGAAAGGTTAGCTTGTCAGGGAACATGACAGAACATTTAAATATAATGGAAATTTAATCCATGCCATACTTCCTTTGCTCTGTTACACCCCGGACACTCTCACTCACTTCAAACAGAAAGCACACCATGTGATGATATTCAGACTCGTTTGTAGCCACCCTTTGGATGTGTTCAGGTAAGAACACACACACAAACACACACGGCCACATCCATGAGTATGTCAAAGACAGCATTCTAGTTTGTTTCATTACCATGCATAGCAAAATTCCCAAAATTTGCCATGTACTTGTAAATCTTAATTAAGCAGTATTTGTCAGTTCAACCCTGTATGCATTATATTCAGCATACCAAATATCTAAACCTGCTCCATTACAGAGCTTAAGAAGAAAGAGAAATAGTTTATTTTATCCTATTCTACTGTTGATAATTAGTCTCAATTCCTCAACAGTTCTCAACAGTTCTCAACGGTAAGGATGATTTTTCACTCCGTTCTTTAGTTCATAAGGCTTGAAGATGGACTCTCTGTCAATATTTGTGGGTCGTAAAGATTTATTCTGCACAGTCAGGAACTGCAGTATTGCTGCCACTCATTCCTCCTGCATCAGCAAATGGAAAAAAGGCAAAAGAGCATTTGCCAATTACACTTTAGAATGCTGTACACATTTTAGATTTTAGATGTAAATATTAAATACTTTTGTGCAAATATTATATAATATTGTATAAATATTGTAAAGTTGTATATATTACTTCAAAAAGCCTTAACCTTTACACTCTATTATTTTAATACCGCTGTATAATAGAGGAATGATGAAACATTGATTTAAAAAAAAATATGATATAACTTTATGGCAAACTTTAAAAAGATGCCAGAACTTGGTGATATCAATAATAAACATATATACAAATATCATCAGGGTCCAAGCACCACATCTTTTAAGCATCATCTATTAAGCCTAACTTGGCACATTACCTCAAAATTATATATCATATAAGCCGGTCAGCTTTCTTAATAATCTTCCAAATCATTCATGAATTATAACTGTAGATGTCCTGGGTTACGATCATTGATTTGATAATTTTCTCTTATTTGGTGATATGGTAGCGACCAACCACTCAGTAACTTTTAAGCGTTAATTGAATATCAGCTTCAATTAATTGAATTATCAATTTTCCTCAAGAGCAGATGAAATTTGTAGGCGCAGTAGCAAAATGGTGGATAATTTAATATGCCGCTCGGAAACTTACATGGGAAGATACATTGAACTCTGCATGACCCAAGAACTCATAGGAAAAGGATGGTTTATTACTTATGTGCAGTTGTATGCATTTCTTTGTTGTAATGCCACCTAGTGGTGGCTTCTTCTTCTGCTGCTTCTTCTTCAAATTTGTCACATGGTGTAGTTTCAAAAGCAACAGTCAAGTTCTTCCTGGTTCGCTTCTTTGCCATCTAGTTCAATAATGCACATGTTCCCAAGACTGGTCCTGATGAACCCCCTGTCCTGCACATTTTAGTGTTCTAACACACACACACACACACACACACACACACACTTCAACTCAGGAAGGGCTGGTAATTAGCTGATTAATTGGAGCAGGTGTGTTATAGGGAAAACACTAACATGTGTAGGACAGGGGGTCACCAGAATGTGGGTTGGGAACCTGTGTATTAGTGGGTTATGGGAAAACATGAATATTGAAAATCTATAAGATGACATTTGTTATACAGTACCATAGAAGCTTTTACATTACAACAAACTTATGCTGCGTTGGTGGTGGTGTAATAACGTCATTTCCCACTCCAGCACATTCAATATGCAAAGTGGGGGAAAAAAATGGATGTCTCCATTATAGTGTGTCTTTTGTTTGCTCTGTCAGAGCACATGAAACTCATAAAAAGCTACTTTACCTGCACTTTTACAGTTATAGACCTGGGTGGCTATTGGTACTGTTCTACTATTCTGAACTTCAAACATTCATGCAACATTTTGGACTGAAATTGCAGCACAGCAACAACAGCGGACAGTAGCAAGTAGCGTTATGAGTAATGAACTAGTCAGCTAACATTTGTTATATGAGTGATAGCTCTAATGTTGATGATTACCTTCTCAAATCAGCAATTAGTATGGTCAGTGTTATAGATTTAACCAAGTACCGTGTCTGTATGTTAACTGATCTAAAGCCAATACTGTTATAAATTCATTTAAAAGTAGAGAAGGAGGACTTTACACTGGCTTTTGGTTGGACACACGGAATTACAAGTTGTAACCTCGACTTGAATGCAGCATTATTGTGCTCCACTGACATGGACGACAAACAAATGAGTATATGAGTTTATATGTACATGCTTTAGAATTTTTCTCAGGCTTGTCTGATTATCATCTGGACCAAATTTATACATTGGGTTAAGAGTAGTAGCAAGTTTGTTTGTTTGTTTAAAATTCTAAATAGCTGAAAAAATGTATAAGATAAAACTGAAACTTTCAAATACATTGAACTTGAGATGGCCCAAAGATTTATACTACTAGAAGAAAGATACACAGTCCAAAATTGGTGGGGAGGTTAATTATGCCATTCTCTAATAGTGCACCAAATTTAACATTTTTAAAAATGAGCAGAACATTGTTAAAATTCCAATTCCACACTAGCACCATAATGAAACATGCATATTTTTCAACAGTAGCACCCCCTATTGAAGGACATGTCTCAAACTTGGTGCACATTGTGAGTCTACTGAGTCTTTAAAAGTTCAGGATATTCCAAACAAAGAACTAATTAGTTCCATCTGTTTAAGTGACTAAGGATTCATTTGTTATAGGGGCATTATGACATCAAGTTTGTCAGGGTTAGACAAAGAACCAAGAAGTATGAGCATTTGGCAATTTTAGATTTTTCATGTTGTGTAAATTTGCCAGGCAGAACTACACAGACCTTATGGCTTTTTTTTGGTTAGAATAAGCCAAGTGAATCTGGGAAAATATTTGACTGTATAACATGTTTCAGGAGATATGGGCCCAGATGCAAAATGCTGCACTATATTGCCACCATCAGACCGATCAGGGTGTCAACACAATTCTACCTTATGCCAAATTTTACACCCCATCACTGTAGTAATTTGAACTACATTATGACTTAGAGCGGGAGAAAATCAGAAATTGAAAAATACATAAAAGAATACTTTAAAATGAGTAGCTTAGAGTATTAGGTGCTTGGACGCCAAGTAATGATAGTAATATTTTCTGTCATAGTCCTATGTTTTTGCATACAAATCATACAGATATAGATATTTAGCATTATACAATGGCTATAAACATTGTCTTTACCAACTTTTAGATCTAATAAATCACAGGTTTTGGTATTAGGATTCTTATACACCTAAGATAAGATTTACTAAATCTGTATTATGTGTATAGTGTTATTTATGTTTAATCTGACAATTAACTATCATTTATCCCTTAAAAAATTATTTTTCAAATTTAATGAAGCTCAAGACTACAGAGACAAAATGGCTGTCTTCTGACTGTCGTAATTTGTCTTTACAAATTGCCACCTGATTTATGCAAATCTGTTGCTTTGTTGTGTTAAAGAGGCATCAAACACCATCTTTGGTCCTATTAAAGCAACATTTGGTCATGTTTACAGCTAAAACCTGGAGTAAATATTGAAAATATTCAATACTGTAGTGTAATATAGGCTATATATCACAGCATGGATGTGATTTATACAAATATGCCACTTTGATGTGGAAAATCAAAGCTCAATCTCTTTTTGCACAAAAAAACCTGTAATCGGTTTCAGAAAATTGTTCCACTAAACTTTCCTCCGCCGCACCGACCACTAAAGCAAATGCTAATCGTCTAGAATCTGACCCCAGCAATTATCTGTCACCCAGAGCCGCTTCATGTGTCATTATCTGGGATGAGGAGGAAATTTTAAACAAAAAAAATAAGAGAGATTTGGGAAGATGATTTCATTCTTAAACACTTCATAATGCCGCGCTTGACAAGCTGGTTAGAAAACATGTCATTTCTAATTATCCAAGAGACACATACGATTTCTCTCTCTCTCTCTCTTTCTTTCTTTCTCTCTGTCTTTTATACATCACTGTTATTGTACTGCACCAAGTATTTTTTTTAATGGAAAAAATAAAAGGAAACAATACAAAAAGTATCCACATCTTGGAAAGTCACACAAACCTCATGTGTGAATTTTACACATGTGGTTTTTAGACATTTCACATGTTATTTAGGGCATGAGTTTTTATTTTTATTTTTTCCCCACATGATTTATTTATGTTCACATGTTCATTTTTCACATATACATCAGGTGTTTTCATTTTTCACATATGATTTTCTCACACAATTCATTTATTTTCATTTTATGGTTTAATTTTTCCTAAAAGATCACCTACTGTTCTTTGTTTACTTAAGTTCCTGTGTGCAATTTTTCAGGGTATAACATGGTGAAATGCACCTTCACATGTTTTCCACGTGATCACATATTACTCACATCATAATAATGTGAAAAACATGATCAAATGTGAAATTTACCACTTAAAATAAAATTTGACCAAAAAACAAAACACTGCTGGTACTTTTTTTTACAAAACATACACACAACAACTACTCCACAATGTCTCAGGACAAAGTCATAATTTGTTGAATCGAAGGTATAAATTAACATCAGTTGACAAAAAAAAATGACTGAAAACAAAATAATACCATTAGTCCGTACATTATAAAAATTGTTCAGAACACACACACACACATTTGTCATGTTTATATCCTTGAGAGGACCTTCCACTGACATATTAATTAGCTGTATTAATAAGTGCTATGCTACACCTAAACCTATCCTCAACCTGAGCAACCAGTTTTTAAAAAACAGCTGCAATTTTTTTATTTAAATAAAAAAGCAGAAAGCCGTTTTCCTAATGGGGACCAGCCAAATGTCCCCACAAGTTTACAACTGTCAGGTATTCCCACTTATTGGTCCCTCACCAAGACATAAAAACATACCCAGACTACCCAGATACCATAAGACGAATATAAGGTACAAATTAAAATTGTGTTTTAAATTTAAGTAACAATCAGCAGCCTCCTTGAATCCATCGACTCGACTTTTACCTGCGTCTCCATGAATTTGTCCTGACTAATGTCGGTTCTGCCAACTTGGACCTGAGAACGCCTCTTGTGTCCCTTGAGTGAGCTGTTCGTCTCGGCATGCCGTATATTTCCACTGTAATAAGCACACTAAGGAGCAGAGACTTCCATATGCAACTGTTTAAGGGTGAGGAGTTCTCCATTTTTTCTTTTTTTTTTTTCAGGAAGGCTACTTACTGACACCGGGAAACATCTGTTGGTTGAAAATGGTGACTGATGACTGAAATTATAGGCACGTTGAAGGGGTTTGGAGTGCTTTGAAGACCACAATAATATGTGAGTAAAACGTTCGGTGTCTGCACTCTGGCTACTCAGTAATGTCGAGCTAGCTATGTACGAAGCCACTACAGCAGAGAAACTTTCTTTCTTTCCTTCTTTCTTTCATTCATTCACATGTTCAGCAAGTGTAAGGTTAGCTAGTGACAGCTGAATATTTTTTCGTGAGCACATAAGTTACATATGATGTGAGGATTTGGGTCTTTCATTTAACTTGTATGAGAGCTATATGATATTATTATGCTAGTTAAATGACAGCATTGTAATATTAAGCTCACTTTAATCCCCGTTTTTCATTTCACTGAAATCAGATTTTTTTTTTCTTTTGCTTTTTTTATTTATTTATTTATTATTTTGTTTAATGAAACACTAAAATCATTGTGTCATTTGCTGTGTAATTATACTAGAACCTGAAACGTCAAGCTAATGGGCTTCCAAGGTCAAGTTTTTCCAAAAACATTCATAATCAACACTCTGTTTAATCATCGAGCTAAACTATGGTTATAAGCTAAAAAAAAAAAAAGTAAATAGCTTTTACAAAAATACATAGCATGCAAAATGCTAAAGCATGCAAGACAAAGCATGCAAAATGTGTTACAAGCATATTTGTGACTGGGAAAAACAAAATAAATCTTGTCACGTAATTAAAAAGGCTACAGTGTACGCAATGAGCATAACATAAAGCATCATAACAAATATCATGTACATTTTAATGACATGTTTATGAGGCATAATAACATAATTATACCTTTGCCAACTGGATAAAAATGCTATTTGTTTGTTTAGGCACCAGATTGTGAAGAAAGCCTGAGGGTTCCTTACTAATGCAACGCATCCACCAATAGGAGTTTTTTTTTTTTTTAAATCAGTGACTATAAATATTTTTTTATTGTATAAGGCCTTTAACAATAAAACAACATCACAAAGCATCTTTACAGCAATCCGGATGTAGGTTTAGAGTTCGTCAGTGGCGACAGTGTAGAAAAGTAGACAAACGCGCATTGAAAGGATGTTCAGTGTGAGCAGATGAACAGATGCATAAGTGTCCCGAGATGAGCACAGGACAATCTTTATGATTACAGCAGCAGTTCTTAGCTATAAATCAACCACATCCAGGGGAGATTATTCACTGAAGCAAGGGTGAGACTCGTTAAAAAAAAAAAAAAAGAAAAGAAAATTACAAAATAGGAGAAAAAAATGGATGGATAGTTAATGGGTTAGAGGAATGTTCGGCTGAATTTCAAGGTTAATTAATATTACTGTTAGCCAGCCAGGGTAATAGATGGATCACAGCACTTCACTCAGTTATTTATTACTAACATAACATATCAAATGAATAAACACTGCTCATGTCTCTTCTGAGCAAACTGCTTATTTTAATGTGTCAGTGTCAATAATTGTACTTTTTCAATAATATTACCGCTAACATCTGGGATAGTTTTTCTTTTCTAATACAGATACCGAAAACCTTCAGTAGCTAACAATACCAACACCGATCCCATATGCAAACCTGGAGGTGTACTGATATACGCAAGTAATTCTGAACAGGGCAGTGTGTGTGTGTGTGTTCGGGGGGGGGTTGTTGGTATTATTTTCCTAGAACAGTATGTCCCAAAGTGACCCAGCATGTCCCTCTCATTCCTATAGCAATTTGCCAACAGTTTTTTTTAAAGATTTATTAAAGAACAGCCTGTACTTTTTATTTATTTATAGTGACACTTTATGTTGTGGAACGTCTATGAGATGTTATTTTAGTCCATTATTATTATCATTATTATTAACAGATGGTGATAAGAAGATAAGAAGAATGTTAGCAGTTAATAAATGAAAGTTTTAAATTTTCAATTAAAAATATATTTTAAAAAATATTCAAAATATTGTAAAAGTGTAATTTCAATATAAAAGTATGTAATTTAGCTATAATGTGTTATTTAACAACATTATATAACACTGTTGCACCTTCAGTTCACTTCAATAACCTTTTTTTTTTTTTTTTTTTTTTTGAAGTGGATGAACTGGCTTTCATTTGCACATGAACATTCTCTTCTAGCAGAGAAGATGACTGTTGCGTGCGTGCGTGTGCGTGTGTGTGTGTGTATGTTACAGAGCAAGCGCCTGCAGCAGGCATGTATAATTGTGAGTGTGGAAAGGTTGAACTGTTGAGACTGGGGGGAGAATATGAAATGTTTGTGGGTGTGGCTGTGTTTAAAGCGCAAGACAGAAAACAGAATGTGAAGTCAAGTTGAGAGAAAAGGCACTATTAGTTACCATACAATAACTCACAATGACATGCAGTAGATTACTTATGACTACAGAGTTCTCCATACACTCAATAAAAATGCTGATATTTGCGGTTGTCCGCAGTAGACTACCTTCTGTTTGGACGCATGACGTTGAAGGTTTGATATTTGGAGCAACAACTCACCCTTGTGGAGAGATGCAGGAATATTTGGTGATGATACAGAAAGGTCAGCTTACAGGTTGTATGTAAGTGAACACTTTCCACTTGCTTGATCTTCACGTAAGTCCGAGGATCTGTCATCCATCATCAGACGTGTTATTTCTGAGAGTGAAGAAGAAGAAGAAATCTAAGATTGTACAACTATATTAAAAAAAATAATTGTCTTGTTCGTCTCAGCCCAAGGTTTTAGATATGCAGATTTATATCTGGAAAAACATGTGGGTGTTTTCTTTCATTTTTTTAATATTAGAAAGACCACCTTAATATGTGGACACAAATGCTGCACTCTTTTAGCATCCATCATCATTCAGCAGAGAGATACCACATTTATAGAGTTTAATACAATTATCTGTGCAGTTTAAATGCTACTCAAACATTCAGTTAATTGTGCTTTTCAAAAGATCATGCATGTTTTTTGTTTTTCTGTTCAGAGGATCCATTATTATTAAGTATACTTTTTTTTAACCTAACATGTCTAGGTTATACATGCTAGTAATTTAGGTTGAAATGAGAAGACTTCATCTTGACTTTGCATAATTTCACTAACTGCTTTATCCTAGTCATGGACTTGTTGGATCTGGAGCCTATCCCAGGAACACTGGGCACAAGGTGAGAATACACACTGAATGACTGGGAGGTGGGAGGAAACCAGAGAACCCAGAGGAAACCCACATGCTTAGGAGAACATGCTTAAACCATTCAGCTTCTTTTTATATACACTTTCCATAAAACACTTGAAAGGTTTTTTAAAATTGAAGAATGTTTTCCTCTCAAAAATCGTTCAAAATAGAACCGAATTTGAAAGAGGTGTTAACCTAGAGCTGCCAGGATCCAATTGGTTGGTTACCAATTTCCTATAGGATGCAATATAAACTCCGCCTCCTGACTCATCAATGCATCCCTGCATATGCCACACCCCTATCTCAACGAACTGCTTACTGACAACCAAGAGTCCAACAATAACCTCATCGTTTATATCCCAAGGACCAAACATTGCACAAATGGAGATCGGGCCTTCATTTTAAAATGGCTGACTGTTAACTTTGTGCTTTTGCCAGCAGTACAGTATGTCTTTTAATATTTGATGATCTGTTAATTAGCATTGCTGTGTTGTTTCATGCAATATATGTAAAGTGCTTTATAAATAAAATGTATTATTATTATATGCAAGGAATTTTATCCTTCCAGTTTTAGTATCTTAGAACCTTTCAGTATTACATATTGAATTTGTTTGCATAATGAATAAATTGAATATTTTTCTTAGTTTTGGTCATATTGAGCATGCGCTCTTACAAAAAAAAAAGGGTTCCTCAGTTTTTCCCTCTGGCAGAGCCCTATAAGGTTCTATGTAGAACCCTAGAACACAGAGTTCCTATAAGAAAGCAGTTTCAACACACGCATAAATAAAGGTACCAAACTAGACAGTGGGTCAGTTGGGAACATTTGTCACTTTTTTTGTAAACCTATGACAAACATTCTAAAGCTCCAGGTTTTTTTTTTTTTTTTTAAACATGATGGCTACTTGTCTCTGTTAAGCCAACATAATCAAAGGACCAAAATGTTACAGCTAGCACGGTGTGTGTCAGTTGTAACATCTCAGTTTCCTAAGGGTGTAGGTAATATACTTATATTCTTATTTTATCACGCTGTAAAGAACTCGTGTGTAGTTTACATACAATGTTTGCACCAGATGAAGCACTTTCTATGCTAAAATATATAATAAGAGCTTATATGCTCAGGTCTTTGTGCTTCATCCTTGTGCCATGACGCTTTCCAGGAAGGAAACAATTTTTCAAGTAACTGCAATCTTGTTTGTGTTTTGTTAAATCTTAATATTGGTACCACTGCTATGACTGACCCCACACTGTCACCCATCTTGAAATCAGACATGCTAGTTAACCAGCTTACCACTGTTAACTATCAATCAATCAGTCAAAGAAAAGAGAAAATAAAAATAAAAAACTGGCCTATTTTGATTTCATTTGCTTACAAAATGGACACATCATTCAAAACATTCTCCAGATGAGGAAAGTTATGTTCATACCTCACAATCGGACTTTGGATGATAAATTCTTCAGAGCTGTGTTTAAGTTGCTGCAAGCAGGCAGAGGATGCTACTGATCCTGTGCAGAGTGAGAGTCACAGCTGTGGCCTGTTGCTGATTGGAGCAATTGATAGTGTTACAGCTGACCTTTGTTACAAGTCACCACACTCCCCCCTACCACCATAGTATGTATGTTTCACCTGGAAACATGAATGTAGTGTAAATGTGAGGTCAGTTTAAGGCACAATGAATATAGTGTACATGTGAGGTCAGTTTAAGGCACACAGTTGAAACTTAAGGGTGACAGAGGGACTTTTAATTTAACAGCTAATTAAAAGTACACTGAATGCACCTTTCCAGGTAACAAATAAATGCATATTAAAGGTACCAAAAAGTATTTTATTTCTGAGAGAGAAGAAGAACGTCATTAGTAACCTAATTATCCAAAGAGAGATTGAAGAAATCTTTTTTTTTTTTTTTTTCTGAGAGTGTACTGCTATATAAAACATTATTGTGTCTTGTTTGTCTCAGCACAAGGTTTTCGAGATACAGATTTATATCTGGAAAAGTATCTGGGTGTTTTTTTTGTTTGTTTGTTTTTTCCTGGATGAAGAAGAGTGACATGAATTATTGATTCTGTGGTGTGAACATGAAATATCTTGGACACATGAAACATGAAATATGCATATGGTAAAAGATATTTTTACTTCTTTTTTTTAACTAATAGATTAGCCAAAAAGACCATCTTAAAATGTTGTTGGAACATTCTGTTTTTGCATGGAAAAATGGTTCCTCATGGGTTCTTTGGGATGGTTAATAGTACTAATAAATAAACTAATACTACTATAGTACTAATAAATAAATTTTCCGATACTCGTAAGGAATTCACCCAGATGAAATCCCCTGTACTAAACTGACCCTTTTTTTTCCTAAGAGTGTACGTGTTAACTTCATCCAGCACATTATTAAGTTACTGAGCTCTGGTGACAGTTTGAGCTGGTCACTTTCTGTGGTGTTTGCGTGCGAGTGTGTAAAGCCTGTGAGCCTGTGTTTGCACTTATCACCTAATAAACCCACAACAGTTCAGCTAGAAATAAAGCTGACCTACCGCACTGCTTGACCCCTATACAGCTACGGTCACACCCGCACACACAGTCTCAAACACACACACCACCCACCATGCAGGACGGCCATGAAAGCCACTTCACAGGCATGCTGCTTAAAGAGTCTGGCCTATCTGCTTCAGTCTTGTATTCATACCATAATGGACATTTTTCAGGCAAAAGAACCTTCTTCTAGGGAGCCAAAAAAATGTAGGTGTTTCATAATAGGAACCTAGAAAGTTTTCCAGCAACCCATGGACGTCAGGCATGTTTCTATGAAGGAACCTTTTCAGGAACTCAGGAACATTTGGTATGTTTCCATCACAGGAAGCTTTTCAGGAAGCTAGAAACTTTACCAGGAAAGCAGGAACCTTTTCAGGAGCCCTGAAACTTTAGGCATGTTTCTACCAGAGTAACTCTCTCAGAAACATAGAAACTTATGGGAACATTGTGAAATTGTGAAAGAATGGATCAGGGAGCATAAAGAATCATTTTCACACATGACTTGGCACCTCTGAGTCCTGACCTTAACCTCAGTGAAAGTGTTTTTGTGCTGGATGAGACTTTACAGAGTGCTCACCTCTTTCATTGTCAGTACAAAATCTTGACCAAAACATAACATCACAACATTTATTTCCATTCTTTCACAATTTTAACCCTGATGAATCTTGGCAGTGTCATCCTGGAATATGGCCATGATACGTCTTTCTACATGATTATTAAACAACTAAAAAGCTACACACTTCATCTTTTAAGATTAAAAGAACTGTTGCCAAACATATAACATGCTAGAAACATTATCACCACTCGAATAATGATCCATTCATAGACTCCTATGTATTCGCCTATTAAAATCTAAACAGCGACTTTATTTTGGGCCGGGTAGTGTATTTTTGTAAAAATATCATTTTTTCAAGTTTGAAGAATCTGAAGAAAAAAATTACATTTTACCATTTTAAAGATTAATTGGAAAATTTGAATTAAAACAGTTGCTCAATCGTTTTTTAATTATTTAAAAATATATTTTTAAAAATTAATAAAAAGATATCATGATATCCATGATATCACAGAAGCGTGTACTGACTTAATTTAGCCTGATATCGACATATCATGTTGCCCAACCCTAATACTGATTATCAAAAAGTGGATATTTAACGACTTGTTATGAATTGGAGAATAAGGGCCAGAGCTGGGTCATGGCCTTATGCGTCCACATTATCACTGCAGTTTTTATTTATTATACAGCATGAATCTTCATCATAATATTTAACGGATGACCTACAGCGAGTGAAAAGAACCAGCTTTCAAAATTAAATGACTATTTCTGACACACCAAATTAAATTACAGTACTGATACTATACTTGGGTCAAAACTGGACTTTACATATAATCTCATATGCATTTGGAATGGCATTTAAAAGGTTATACAGATTCACTGGCAAGGTGCACTTTGAATTCCTTTGTCCAATTTAGAGGCCATTTGGTGGCTAAAGTGGGCCAGTGAGGCTTAATAGGCCATCTGTGGGTAATGTACAACACAATTAGCCCTCACTACCACTCCATGGACTGCCATTAGACCGGCGCCTGAACCCATGAGTGACTCTAAAGAGTCCTCTCTTCAATGACCACTGCACCGGGCGCTCCGTGAGCCTTTTTTATTGTTATGTTCATTCTGTTGATTTCTTTCTCAAGTGCTAGCACCAAGGCCCAGTGTTATTGAATTGCCAGGGTTGTACTTAAGTGGGCCCCCTTTTCACTTGACCCTGATCTTCAAAATGGACCTTCTCTGCTTGTTTTGGTCCTCAATATGAGTCATCTGGTGAGGTTCCTGTGCGCCTCTGTGTGCATTATATAAAAACAGCACTTCTGGCCAGACTAGCTGAAAAATAATTCTGTTGTTTTTAATGTGACATGAGGTTGACGAGGACACGCTTAGATGAAGGATCTGCTGGGTTCAAGAGACACATGGTCCATTTCTACATGGCATGTCAGACATGTTGTTTACTAAAAGGCCTGGAAGAGGAAGCCATTTTGTAGTTATTATTGATGTAGCTTAAGCATATGTGCTTCTTCAGATAATACTGAATTTAAAAAAAAAAAAGGAAATAAAACACTTCTGGGCATGCTGTTATAGGACATTTATACCACAGCACAGCTGAATTCTTGAATCAGACGTTATTGATTATATTTCTATAACAGCACGTCTGTGACAATAGTTCCACATCAAAAGAGCTCTCTTTTTTCCTTTTCTTCAACTTCGAATTGTTACAAAGTGCTGACATTGGAGACTTCTTCCACAGAAGACTTCACCATATCAATGATTATACGTCTTTCTTTTCTAAATAACAACACATTTATTTTTAGTGTTAGCTTATAGTTAAAGTTAACTTACTAGTCCCTGTGAATGAGCTGTTACTGTAGAAACAATTCATAATGTGTTAGAACATTAATATAAAATTTGCAGCTGGAACTACTGTCAGAGATGCTGTTATTAAATTAAAAATTAATCAATACCTCCTAACCAAATTAGGAATTAATAATTAAGAATTCTACAATTTAAATAATGAATTGTGAGCTAGCAGTGGCCATTTTATGTTATACAGTTAGCATCAAGCAGAAAGGATCTTACCTACAGAATGAAGGGGAAAAAGATATTCTACACCTACTACCACAGTTTTGGTATTTAAGCACCCCTACCACATCTAAATAAAAATAACATTGTCTCCGAACTGGATCCTAATCATAAATCGACAGCTATTTATACAGATGGATCACAAACAAGCATGACAATTCTTCCAAATGTAGCTTTGTTTGGAGACATTTTCTAAGCATAGCTAGCTATGTGTTGGGGATATATATATATATATATATATATATATATATATATATATATATATATATATATATATATATATATATCCTCGAACACAGTATTTCCCAATCTTGGTGGTGGAGAACCACCCCTCCAACTATTTTTGGTACTTTGCCTGCTCCCAACTCACCTGATTCAACTCAGAGTCAGCCGGGTGAGTTAGAATGGGAAAACAATAAAATGTTGTAGGTTGGGGTGCTCCACAACCAGGATTGAGAAACACTGGTCTGACATTATCCGGATTGCTATTTTGTTTATATGTTAGCTAGCTAGTTTTGTTTGGGAAACTTTTCTAGGTAAATGGCTAGCTAAGACTGTTGTAGGATGTTCCTTATTTTGTTGTTCATTTAAAAATAATTAAATAACGTATAGTTTTTAGAAGCCAGGGAGTGCTGGAGAGGTTCACTGATTCACTGATTTTTAAATCACATTAAAATCAGAGAAAGCCGCATTTTATATTTAATTAATGGCTCAACTACTAAAGTCCTCTTAACAAATTGCTAACATTTTTGTTGTATCAGAGTATTGTATTGTGAGTACTGTCATTTATTGCTAGCCTATTTAAAAATATAAAGTTGTAGGCACACACTGTGACATACAGGAAGCTTAGATCAGATTTCATGGTTATCATGCCATAAATTTTCATACCGTTCCAACCTCCATTTGCATGACTTAACCAGGATTTGGATATGTTCAGACTCAGACTTTGGTGTTCAATTCAGGTAGATAACCAAGCATGCGGAAAAAAAAAGGGTCATGTTATCTTTTTACAAACAACAACCAAAAAACACAAGCCTTTCAGATTTGAATAATTTACTTTAAAAAAAGTGTAAAAGTTACAGATCCTTTTTTTTTTTTCCCAGAGACAGATCTGCTCAATATTCAAAATGATGGTAGGTGTAACAAACCTGCCCCAAAAGTATTTGTCCTTAGTATACATAAATCTTGGCAATGCACCCTTGGCTGTATTTGAATGAGGTGGCTATACTGTATAATAATATCTCAAAAGAAAAACTTCATAGGAGTCATGTAGAATAAAATAAAATAATTCAATAATGCCATGAAATGTACAGCTTCAAAAAATATGGAAAAAAAAAAACACTGCTGAAAAGTGTATATACAAACATGCAAGGAAGTATACAAATTACAGGGCAACATTTGTGACCATGAATAAGAAACAGGCCTTTTCTGACGGTTAAATTTGACATCTTTAAAGACTGCCTTACAAATAATGCATATTAGTTCAAATGTACAATATGTTTCATGTTCATATACACTGAATTCAATCTATTGCCTAGTTCAAGTTCATTTTGCAGTGATAGAAAACACTTCATAAATATATCATTTCTGCATTGTTTAGCTATTAACTTAACGCATTAAATTAAAAGGCAAAAAAAGACGAGTGTAAATAAAAAATAGGCAACTTAATGCATTCATTTCATAAACACTTTATACTGTTTTGTCTCATGAAAGACTTTTTTAATGTAAATCCCTACACAATATTACCCATTTGTGGTAGCTAGAAAGAGATTTGATATAAATGTAATGTATACAATGGGATATATAATATATAAATATGGCATTTTAACATTTTGTTGTACAATCGTCTTTAAAATTACCATCTCAATGCTCTCAATTTGAATTTGGAAAAAAAAAAACAAAAGGAAATTACTCGATTTTTTTTGCTTGCATTAATAAAAATAATTCTCTGCAAAGTCTACACTATAAACAAGAGTTTAGATTTCATTGTCAAATATTAGCTGGCGAGTTTATCTACAACAGGGCTGTGAGGGAGAAAGTGCCGTTATTAAACGAAGTTTGTTGCGTTCTCTCTCGAGGGTTCAGCTGTAAGTACAAATTGAGAGAGATATAATCAGAAGAGCTTTGTACAATAGATTACAAAGATGTTTAAAAAAAGGTTTAGCTGGGCTTCTTTTGCTGGTCCATTAGCCTCTGGGCTGATTACACTGCGGGCAGTTTGGAGTGCGATGGAGAGAGTCTCTTGCATATTGGTTTAGGCCGTAGTGGAAATGAATGTGTGATGTTCCGTGAATCTTCAGGGCTTGTGGGAAAATTGCTGTTGCTGTAACAGAACCTTAAGCTACATTCACATTGACACAAACCGACACAAATCTGATTTTTTGCCTCAATCAGACAGGATGTTTTTTTTTCAGGACTGTGTGGATACAGTAGTCTGATCTTTTCAAATCAGACCTTAGGCTCTTATGTCGTCCTAAATCGGATACGCATCTGACAATTTGCCATTTGACATGATTGAGAGTGGTCAGATTCAGGAATTCCTGTGACTTTTTCCCAACACATTTTAATGAGCACATTTTGATATTTGGGGAATTGATTCAAGAACAACCTGAAGGAAAACTGAGTAGTGTTCGAAACAAATGACGATATGGGTGACTTGCGATAATGAATGTTAACCGTCTAGCAAGACAGATCCAATCTGAGCAAAAAACCAGAATTGTGAAAAGAGGCTTGTAATGTGAACATAGTGTTCAAATCAGGCCTACCAGTTGATCCAGACATTTCTGTAGAGCACATTTGCTTAGGGATGTGGTCAAGTGATAAGACAGCTGATGGCAACCAGAGGCCTTCTGAGATGTTAGCTTCCATCCTAGTGTTATTACTCAACAATTAATCCAGCTAGCCCCCTTTGCTTGGGTCTTATATGGAGAAAAATGGCAGGGAAAAAAAAACATTTAAAAAGTATGGCTGCCATTTGAAGCTCAATTTTCTATCCAAAAAGTGCAAGATTCAAAACCCTTTCCTCCAGGCCGGACCGTATGACCCCATCAGAGGCTGAGAGTTAAAGGGTAGTGATTGTACTATGCTTATTTCTGAGATGGTCACATGCTTCCACCAAAAAAAAGATGACTGGCCTCTATGGATAGCACAAGCTGCCTTCGTTGGTTCAAAGTCAAAAGCCCAGAAATCCAGAAATCCGGCCTGTAAAGAAAGGCAGTGCTAGAGCAAATAGTTTCCCCTTCAACCTCAACCCCGAATGTTGGCTACATTTCAGAACGATGGTCCCAAGCACCCGTTTCGGAGGCGTGCAGCTGCTTCCAGACATGCTGGCCTCACTCCACTAGTCCTATAAGATGTTGAGGATGGCGTTGTACATCTGTGTGAGGATGACTAAGTGCACAGGGAGGCAGGAGCGGCGGTCTTGGGTGGCCGGGCTGCAGGTTAACCAGGAGAGGGCGTTGTACTGCTCCAGCACAAACCTGCAAACCAGGTGTATATTAACCCATTTGTTCTGGTTCAGTTTTACAGAGACAAAAATCACAATTAGGTACTCAAAGAGATTGGGTTGAGGTCAGTATGTAATACTTATGTAGTATGTATGAGTTTCATTTCTAGCCATCACCTCATTGTCACCGTATCAGGAAAGGAAAAATAAAATTCTTTCTGCAGATGCATTGTCTATTTCTCAAAATAATCTTTGGCTTAAAGACAAGTGCTTGTGTTTAAATGCGGTGGTCTACACACCAAACGCTTCTACTCAAGAAAAACTTTGAAGGTGTGAACTACACACAGGTGATTTGCATAATCTGAAGGGAGAGCCCAGAAAATCAACTTAAGAATGTGCGTAACCCGACTCTGAATACATGTAACTTTCCCTACATAAATAATGAAATAACTTTTGGACTTATGTCATCAACTCTGAAATAAATGTATTACCAAATTTAAAAAAAGGGACAGGGACAGACTGATGTCTAATGTGGTTTAATTTTGTGCTGACCTGAGCACATCTGAAGTGGTTTTGGAGTCCAGTGGATGTGGGTTCCTCTGTGACGTCTTGCTGGAAACAAGCTCGTCTGTCTGAGCAATGGAGATATGGTGGTGCAGAGAGGCCTTCAAAATAAACACAAAATCACATTCTGAATATCTTTATGTTAATTCACATTAAAACACAATATTTTACTCTACCTTTTGGCTCCTGTGTCTTATGTGTGTATTCTTTTGAATTTTCATTTTTATATCCTCTGTTATGTGTTCTTTCATACTGTACTTCTTACCTACTGGTTATAAGGACATTTGGAGGACATTAACTTGATTCCTACCTTGAGAAAGAGTGGACATTGATTCTGCGCTTGAGGACACGAGGCCCAAAACCAGTGAGGCAGTCCTTCTGCCTGAGCAGTGGAGACGTAATAGCCTAAAGCCAGGGGCTGCTGCTTCAGCTCTTCAGGAGCCTCACGGGACAACAACCGCTCACCCTGACTCTGTACGCAAGATGTCACACACACACACACACACACACACACTATTTACAACATTACACACAAACAGCAGGTACATATAAATGGTTGGGCAAAAGTTTAGTATGAGGAGCCTGCTTCATTTTGAAGGCATGTGACTTTTTGACCACTAGGGGCACTGTAGTATAAACTCTCAAAAAGAGTAGCTGTGTTTGTTGAGAGATACAAAGCACAGAACACATTATACACAAAAAAAGAATGCGCCGCCTTGGAATTTGTCAGCGTGGCTGGTGGAAACATGTTATTAGACAGTAATGATAAAGCTAAGAAAAGGAAAAACCGTCATAAAATGAACAGACAACTGGTTAATATAGGTAAAAGCTGAAGTTAAAGTGAAGGGATTCTTTTTCTTGACTGGTAAGTCTGTGTAAAATGTAGCATGTCAATAAAACAAGGGGGCATGACTAAACACAAAAATGTTATTCTCCGTATAACGAGCTGGGAAATCAAAGCGGCGTTTTAAAAACATAACGTGTTGTGTATTTTAAAACGACATCAGATCCCTTTAAAGATAAAAACACATTTATGACACATACTGTACATCACTTCATTACAAATCAGAGGTTGTACAGAGGTTATAAAGACAAAGTATACATAAGCATGTAGGTGTACAGGAGTGTTAATCTACAGACCTAAAGGATATGATCATAATAAGTAAGGAATAAAACATGGCAGGTGTGCTGTAACTGGAAAATAATCAACAATGGCATAGTGTGATACTATTATTTTCCTATAACAGCACCTCCTGAAATGTTTCATCCGTCTTGCACCACAGCAATTTGCCAACTCTAACAAACTTTTATTTATTAAAGAACAACAGTTAATACTTTTTTTTAATCAGTTTATAGTTACATTTAAACCACAGGGGCAAAGAAATCTGTCCTGAAGATTCCTATGTGTCAGAAAACCTACTGACTGTTACAAAGACAATGGAGACCTCTCCTATGAATGTTCATTAAAACGCCTCTCTGTGATTTAGCTGTTACTATAGAAATGATCATGTATTGGAATGAGTAGAATAATCAAAACCTGAATTACAGCCGGAACTACTGTCAGAGCTGCCGTTATAGAAAACTAATGAGCACCTTCTGGCCTATCACATTCAAAGATTCAACAGCACCGTGGAATAAATTAGGTGTGAAGTGTTAACAGGTGTTGCGTGGAAACAGATGCTAACCCGAGTGTGAGGGAAATGAGAGCCCACCCCCAGACCAGAGGGGGAGCCAGGGGAAGGCACAGGCGAGGTGTTAGGGGAAGCGTGAAGGTTTCCGGTAATCAGCATCATATCATGCTCAATATCTTTCTCCAGGTCGTCCGTGAATGGCAGGCCGAATATATCATCTAGAAGGGTTAGGACAAAAAAAAAAAAAAAGAGTTGTGAGTCAGCCTGTAGGTGGACAGCTCCTTCTGCTGGTAGCATTACAGAGTGCAGGGATTCATAGGAAAATCTGTATGATGGTAACACTGACGATTTGCACGTAGATAATAAATAGCATGGTAGCTATTTATTGATTTTAATGATTTTACATGAATGTTTTTGTGTACCTGGGTTGTCCTCAGTAGGATAAGAACTTGGGGCCACTTGTGTGGTGGATGAAGTGGGAAAGACCAGGATGTGGGTGCAGGAAGCATCCTGTGGGGTGTTGAGCTGAGATGTCTGCAGGTTGAGAGCTGTGCTGCGGCCAAAAACCGAACCCATAGTCACAGCATCTGCAAACACACGAGAATTCAGACGAGAACTGTCAAGGCAAGAACTATCACTGAGTCACTGGTGTAAGAATCACTAAACACTGTTTAAATAAAGAATATGGTGATGTCTAATGCTAGCCACAGATTTCGAAAAAGCTACTGGATTTAAAGAGTGGATATGTGTTTATTTAAACCACTCAATGAAACCACTCACCTCATGGATACTAGGGATCATTAAGGACACATTTACAGAAGGTATTTTTTTGTTGCTTATTATTCAAGCAAAAATCATAAAAAGTGAAGGAAAAAAAACATGGAGCAGGTCAACTGGAATGAATCTCAAACTGAGTTCTCAACATAGATCACTTTAATATAAAACCTGTCACTATAATTGGTGATTGGTGTTGGTTTTTTTGAAGTTCACAAGGCCTATTGCCACCCCATGTAAACTTTCTAGCTCCATCACTGACTGCCAGATAAATAAATGTAGAAAATATACATTTAAAAGTCGGCCTGTTCATCATGCAATCTCCAAGTGTAGCAGCTCTTACCTGGCATGACCACAAAAGAACCCTGGGGCTCCATGGAGACCAGACAGGCACTGAGGATGGACGGCGAATCAGCGGCTGAAATGCCACACATGCGACATGCCTCACGCAGCTGCCTGCTAATCGAGTGCAGAGAGTGTTCACCCAGCAACAGACTCCAGTCTGACGTGAGAGACAGAAATCAAGGTTAAGCGCTAAAAGTCTACTCTCAAATATTAGCTAAACATTGACAGCACAATTAAGTTTAATACTATATAGACATGAATGACAAGTGCTGAATGAATAACAATAAGAACTGCACTGTTTGCTGAGAGACGGAATTCATGACAACTGATAATTAGGGATAACCGGTATTCTAACAGGTATTCTCAGATATTCAGGTATTTCTTTTCTTTGGAAAATTTTATAGATACTTGAGGGATACCATAATTTTAATGAAAACACAGTTATTTAGAAGACATGAATACTGGCTGAAACCTTGCCACAGAAGCACAGACCTTTCAGCTCGCCGTGACCTAATCGACCCAAGCGCCCGATCACAATCCTCCAAGGAACTGCTGTCATTTGGATGATACCAATGCACCACTCCCACAGTTTCTGCAGACCTATTTTGCGTGGGGAAAACTTGGGGCGGCGAGACCTGCATGCCAAAAACCTTGCATTAATTCTTTCCACAATAACCATCATAATTAATGGGACTTGCAGCAGGTCCTACCTGTTGGGGACATCAATGTTGATAATGCAGGTCTCTAGGAGTTCCCCCTGCTGATCAGTGCAAGAAGCAAGGATCCAGCGCTGGTCATGGGACAGGCAGTACCCAACAAAGAGCACATTATAGCGGCTGGTAGCTTCCTCCCCTACATCTGGTTGCTTAGTGCGCAGGGGGGCCAGGACAAACGGAGGACAGTATACTTGCATAGAGCTGGGGTTCTGCCAAGGACACAGACAATTAGGTTTAGTTACTTATGCAGTGAAGCGATAAGAAGATAGTTGGTGCTCTGCTAAACCAAGGGCCACCACAAACATTGTTATTAAGAAATAATAACATTTTTGTAAGAAAACACTGAAATTTGTCATTTGAAGCAGGTTTCTAAAGGCTTAAGTGGGCATGAGAGACAATAGCATTTTTACATTTAGCAGTTTTAGGATTACCTCTACGCTCTTGAACAAAGAGCCAATGGTGGCAGCCGGACCAAATCCTGTGAGGGATTTGATGTGCGTCTGTGTAGGAAGCCGGCGTCTGCACTGCGAGTGGGCAGAGAATGCCAGAGACCGCAGGTGCTGCAGGTACAGAGGACTCTCACCACTGGCTGGCTGTAACAGGTACTGACACGGCACCACCTAAAATCCAGCATATTTGATGAATCATTTTCTATTTTTACTTAAATTTTAGGTGAGAACCATTAAAGACCATTATAGTCAACCTAATTTTAGCCAGACCTTATCTCAAATTGAGAAGACAGTGGCACATGCTGATACTAAATACCACTACTTTGGACTGACTTCCGTCAGTATTATCATATGTGACACAATCATTGAGTAGGTTTACAAATGTACCAATGTAGCTAGTAACATATGGCTACATACAGTGCCTGCCTATGATAACAATATAGTGTGTGCTGAATATCAAGATATATCGTGTAACCAATAATTGGCATATGCCTAAACTGAATATATGGATGACTTCCTGCATCCTGACCTGTAGCACCAGCGCTGACTGTATGTTCTCTGGCAGTGTGCTCAGCATATCTGTGTAGCAGCGCAGAAGCGCTAGCAACCACATGCTGCGTGACTCCACCGCTTCCGCTTCCTCTTCTTCCCCTGACCCCACCCCGGAGCCTGAGCACAGAAAGGGGTCCACTAGGTACAGCACTATGGCTGGAGGGTAGGCGTGGCTATCCGCAGACTGTGCTGCTGTGGGAATGCCGATTCGCTCTCGCTCTGCCAAGCTATTAGGAAAAGAGTCAGTGCCTCTGTTTATACATTTATACATTATTGATACATTAATTCATGCATAAATAATCTTGTAATATACGCCTTGGATAGATATAGTGAGAAGATCAGAGGACACCTTGTAAGTTTTATCCATAGGTTACTTTCATTTGTTGGAATAATTAAATGCAACGGACAAATACAGTATGTATGCTCACCTCTCAGCATTATCTGTCAGATGGCTCTGCTGGTTTGGAGTTGTGTTAGGGACACTTTGTGTATCTGCACCTTCTGTGCTGGCCTGGCCCGTGCTGGTACTAGTGGGCGTGCTTCCTGATCCAGGGACTCCAGCTGCTGCTGTTCCTGCTGACGTTTCTCCTTCAGGGGCCCCAGAGCCAGGGTTCAGCTGGGTGGAAGGGGCAGGAGCTGAGCTAGGTTGAGGCTTCGGGGGCAGGAGAAGACTGCTGTCTAACAACAGAGCTGAGAGCTGTGGGGCTGGAAAATGAACAGTAAGATGAAAACATGATGTAGTTTAAGATAAACTTAGACAGTTTTAGATGTACCACCACTGCTGGCTTTCACAAGCTAAAGATCAACTGCTATTTAGGGATAGTTACAGTTTGGTCACTTGCCAACTCCCACCAACCAGCCAGCTCTCTCCTATCATATAACACCTACCAATTGGACAGAGTAAAGGCTAACCGGTGCTTTCTCCGAAAAACATGAAGCCAGCCAACCACAACTTTTTGAACTGCTGCTTATGCTGTGTCACAGGGCAGCATAACGCACTTGGAGGGCTATCTGAGGAGAGTATGCCATCCCTCAAACCCAGAGTACATGGCCAATTTTGCTCCCTTGACTCGCTCCCATGGGTGGCTTTGAGGCATGTGGCATTGTTTGGATTTGAACTCACAATCTCCCGATTGTAGGGCGAATACTTTTGTTTTGTGCCCCAATAGTAATTTTTAGATGTCTCGTAGTAGCAAGTCAAGGCCACTGGCCACTGGACATTACTGGGCATTAGAAATATAAACAGCTGTAGACTGCTAACCAAATTCAGCAAGGGTTCTTAGTTACAGTATGACTCATTTGGCAATTAAAATAATTACAAAATATGGTGATTTGGCACGAAAGACTGTGAAGTGCTATATCTCCATGGCTTCATTCTTGATGTAGCTATAGCAACAAGGTGCTGAGATATAATTACCTAATTTCTGCTTGCAGGTTTGGGCGTAGAGCTTGAGTTTGCTAAGATGATCCTCTCGGTATTGACCTGCCCATGGCCCTGTCATCCACTCATCCACCTCTCCTCTGTTCTCCTCCAGCTTCTCAGATTCCATTGGCCCCACTGGTACAATGCCATCTCTGGACATCCGGGCTAGCGGATGGTGCTTCCCCAACCGACATGACTAAAATACAAGCAGAAAAAATGGGGAAATGTTGGGAAAGTATATTACTGCAAGACACAACATCACATGATTTGTGTGAGGAATACTTAAAGATACCATGACTCCAATACCTCATAGACAGCACTGAGCTCCTGAAAAAAGGTTCTGGCTCCAGCAAGCAGGATGTCATTATCAGGGCAGAGGACCAGGAAAGCAACATCTCTCTGACCCCCATAGGGCTCCAGAAGCAACTTCTCCCAAAAGGGAAGAGCCAGAGGGGACAGGGCCAGGAAGTCTCGGTCATACCCCAACAGCAGTGTAGGAATGGGGAGCGGCTCTGGAGATTCCTCCGAACCTAGGGGTCCAAGCATATATTTACAAAAACGGGATAAAATTATACGGAAGGTTACTGAAGTCACTTTGGAAGGGATGACACACTGAAACAAAGTCACACTGAAACAACAGGTAGAAGTCATTAATTATTTTTTTATTTTTTTGCATACCATACTGTTTCCATATGCAGATGGCCCATCATCAGTCAAACATTTCAGACTCACCGTAGGAACCTCGTCCAGCCATTTTGTGGAACTGCTGCCATGTGAGTGGGCCCTGAACATGCTGTATGTTTTCCCAGGTCCGGCCAGTGCGCTTCTTCTGAATGGCATCTTGCAGGAAAGGCTGCAGAGACAGCAGCATGCGTACTACATCCTGAGAGGACAGCATGCTGATATCTAACACTGTGGGAGCATACACATTATATGATCATTCACCAAGAGAAAAAAACTGCATCACAGAATCACAATGACAATATATTATACACAGTGAAGAAGGACGCTATTTGGGATTCATCCTCAGTGTGAATTATTAGTGCAGACATTATTAGTGCAGAAGTTCATGAGAGAATCATGAGTTCAAGAGAGAGTCATAATGCATCTACAAGCGGGTATTTTTCATTCATTTATTTATCTTCAGTAACTGCTTTATCCTGGTCAGGGTTGTAGTGGACCCATCCCGGGAACAATTGGTGTAAGAGGGAATACACTCCGGTTGGGACGAAATTGACATTTTTTATGTCTCTATTGGTTAATGTTAAGTCGGCAATGTTTTGCAGTACACTGGTGTGACTGAGTATTTACCATTCGTGTGAGGCCAGGAGTGCAGGGCACTGCTCCTCACTAAAGCCTGCTCCACCTTCCCACCAGCTGCATTGTCCACGTACTGCAGCCCCTGCACCAGAGCGTTGTAACACTCCACACATGCGTCACTACTGTCCGTCCACAGCCGATCAGCCACCCAGCTCTGCAACAGTGCCCTCTGCCTGCTACGGCAAGAACAAGCAGCAGGACTATGCAGCGATGCCACAGACAAGATAGGCTGGGAACACTGCTCCTGAATCAGTTCTAACACCTCCACTGGCGTCTGCTCCTGGGCCCGCCTCCCACCAGTAGGCGTGTCCCTCCTGCCCAGTGCTAGCCTCCTCTCAGCTGCCCGTCCCGCCTCTGAGCCACGTCCAAAGATGTCCAGCTCATCCTCAAGGAAGAGTCCGGCACCGTGCGCCAGACGTCGGTTAGCAATGGCGCTGAAGCCACACATACAGCGATACTGATCCTCACGGGTGGAGTCAGGGATATAAATTCCCACATCGGCACCCTTCACGTTCATATTGCAAGCACAGATGCAGCAGCTGTCAAAGCTGCGGTCCTTGAATACATCAAGGACAGAATCAGAGAGAAGCAGGATGACGTAGAGGCTGTGCGCCTCAGGCAAAACCGGCCCTGATGCCAGTGGCTCCACCGAGCTCAGGGGTAGGCCGGTGGAGGGTGTGGAAATGGGCGAGCTCAGCTCTGTACCATCCTGCTTGATCGAGCCCTGCCCACTGGCAGTGCCTACACCACGGGGGGTGCGCGGGGTGCGTGGTGTGGGTACAGAGAAACGGGGTGTCGCTGGTGAAGGCAAGACTCCACCTGCTGTGCCAACAGAGGCGGTACCGGTGCTCATTTGGGCATACTCTTGGTCCTGCAGAGCACCGATGCTGGGAACATTACTGTACAGGAAGGCAAGAGAAAAGACAGGTGTTATGACAGATCTGATACAAAGAACCACCCTGGACAGATGTGATGATGGTGTTGATATTTCCATCAAAATGTTTACAAACTTTTATGCAGTCAGCAAACTTACACATATCCATCTGGTACAAAAGGAGCCTGGCTTGGGAGGCAGTACTGCTCCATCTTGGGAAGCATGGACCATGAGGGTCTGTAGTAGCACTGCTCAGGGATCTTCAGTGGGGGAAGACACTGGCTGGGTAATGTCCGGAGGGGAGCAAACATGGAACAACCCATCTGTGGCTGGACGGATGGAGGACATGGTACAGAAATAAAAAGGTAAGTAATGCAAATAATGGTGTTGATTCTGACAGTAACTTTAAATGAGTAACTTTTAAAAAAAATAGATGACTATTCATAACATCTTCTGTGGTCTGCTTATTATGTCACTGGGCTGATGAATTCTCAATTCTGATTGGTCAGAAGGTGTTCTTTCATTTTAAATAATATCAGCTCTGACAGTAGTTCAGCTGCAAGGCAATTCACAAGTTTATATTTATGTGCTTGTTCTAATATGTTATCATTTCTGTAGTAACAACTCATTCACAGGGACTTGTATGGTGGACAATTACATAATAGAAAAATGATATACAGGTTGAAAATTAAAAAATAACAGTGTAAGAAAGTTCATCTTTCAAATGTAATCTTTGATATGGTGAGGTTTTCTGTAAGGAGATGTTTATTTAACATTTATGGAAGGAGTCACCAGTGTCAGTGTCAAGATTTCTGACACGGGAAAGTCTTCAGGACAGGAATTTCCAGTTTCTCAGTCACATGAGAATCTGCATTTTTAGTTGCATTGTATGCAAATTGCTGTGATATTAGTGGAATAAAACATTTTGGAAAATAATCAACTCATCAAGTTCCATCATGTTTTATTCCTTATATGTAATTCTTATGATGCACAATTCATTAAGAGACCGTAAAGGTGTATTAGGTGTGTGTTTTTAAAAAAAATATTCCTCAAGGCCATATACACACCCGTATGTCCTCTGCTTTGGGGCTTGTCACACTCTCATCCATCTCAGACCTGAAGTCACTAAGCTGGCTGTTGGTGTGTGTGTTGAGGGGATGCTCGTGTCCTGCTGAGGGTGCTGGGGTTTCTTGGCTGGGGGTGTCACGGTAGGTTGTGATTGGGGAGAAGGCTGGGTGCTGCTCCAGAGAGGGAGGAGTGGGGAACATCCGCTGAAGCTCTGCTACTGCTGAGATGAGCAAGAGGGAGCATAAAAGAGTATAAGCCAAGAAAAAGAAAATAGCTCTTCACAAATCTTGCCAAGTCCACTCTCTATACTATTTGAATATTTCTATCCAGGCTTTTAAGAAATTTAGAGCCAATTTCTAAAATGGTGGTTAAAGGAGTTTCCAAATTCACGTTTCCATAGATATATATTGTAGATATGATCTACAATATATAGGCATATAGATACACATATAGCCATCTGAACTTTCATTATGGCCCTTCAAGTTCTCACAAAAATGCTGATGTGGCCCGGGCAGAATTTGAGTTTGACACCTCTGTTGTATTGATACTGCAATGATTTATCTTCATTACAAAATATATATATTACAATTTAAAATGCAATGTTTTGTGTTTGTCTCATGTCAGTATCGTCTCGTGAATCCTGTCTTGGGATATGTGTCATATTGTGGCTTTAGTCTTATCACATCACGCCTATAGGATACAAAAGAAAAGATCTCCAAACATGACATACTTGAGGGATATGGCACTGCTACTCTCCCATCAATCCCCAGGGGGCGCTCTTCAGCTCCTGGCACCACAGTCTTGGACGGCTGCTGATTAGGAAAAGTGGTCTGAAAAGAAGACAAATTGGACAAGTTTAACAATCTTCCAGCCATTCTGTAAATCACATATGGGACACTGTGAAATATTCGTTTGATGAGAAATTCCAAAAACAAAGCTGCAAAAAAGACAAAAACATTTACATTCAAATGTAGTAGTAGCTTGAAGTGATTTATTAAAAAGAAATAATAGCATAAATCATACCTCATAGCATAGTATAAATAGCAATAGCTAGATTAGATAAATTATATCTTTTAACCTCGAAGAATATAATTGGTAACCATAACAACACAAAAACTACATTTGTAATTGTCATGTCCATGTCTGCAACTCCCAAAACTGCAGACTACAGCTCCCATGATACTCACTTCATGACATCATGATCACATGACTTCACAGTCACGGTCGGAAACCCTGCACTGTGTCATGAAAGTAATTAAGCTACTAATTTGTTGTTACATTTACAGTAACTTGGCGTAGTTGAACTAATTTTGAAGCTAATAACTAACAGATTTTAACAGTGGCCATTTATTTCAGGGTCCTATAATATTGATGTTCTAAGCAGTCACTCACCCCTAGATCATCTTCTTCCTCCCCAAAGATATTTTCCAAGTCAGATATGAGCACTATCAGATCTTTCTCTCTGGTCAGAGGCGGGTTGGCCTTTCCCCCAGACTCGTCCTGAGCCAATTCCTCTGCTGAAACAAGACAGCATTCAATGAGAGTGTCTGCAGCTCCTGAATTATGCATGGATAATTCGTAGACTGCAGACTCACCAAATTTAGGAGCGGAGCTGAAAATGGACATGGCGTCTTTCCCTTCAGGGACTGCACTGTTGCCATTGACCTCCTCTCCCTTAGTAACACACACATTCAAGCTATCCAAATTTAATAACAAATACAAAATGCATACCTGAGTCAATTCATTAGAAAAGTCTAGCATGACGTGAAAATTGCATGGAATATAGCATGTACAATGTAACATAAATGGTCGTAACCCTTTCCATCCTACATTAAGACCTATTTGCGTTTCTTTATCATCTTTTGTTTTGCATCTTGTTGTCACTTATGACAGTAAAGTTATGTATACCCAGATTCAGCATAATCTCATGCAATATAGCCTGTGCTAAAGTGTTATAGCACATTACAGCACTTAAAAAAGACAAAAAATGTAATTATTGGTTCTCGTTTTCATTTTGTTTTCATGTATCTCATTTCGTGTCACAAAATATGACACCTACGAAGATGGTGAATTAATGTATTTATTGTATTTACTAAACAATGGTGCAATGCTCCAGGTGGTAATATATATATATATATATGGTACAGTGGTACTTGCTACTTGTACAAAACGTAGGCGTCAGTAATAAATGCAGGCTTCAAACGCACCTGAAGTCTCTTCTACATACTAAACATTAAGATCTTCTCAATTACTCCATAGTCAAGACTTTTCAGTTTAACATCATAGTAGGACATTTAAAACATAACCATTAAAATGACCACGACAACAGTTGAAATGTTTAAACAAAAGCTAACAGAGCTGACAAATATAAACAGTTGCTGTGAAATCGTTAACATTTTAGCACTTGATATGGAAACATGCTAGTCAGGGATGTTTCAGCTCTGACCTGCCCCCTAGTGGATATCATTTTTAACAAAATTTCATTCGGGTAAGTATGTAAGCAATTCTGCTTGCATAGCTACTCAACAGATTGACTGACCTTAGTCAACATAAATTAAAAAATATATATTAGACCTTTTTTTGCATGTACATATGTAATTTTCTAAGTTTCTATTATTGTTCAGCCAAAGCTCTACATCGTAATCTTTGTCTTTTCCTAAAAATGACAAACACACCCTCCTGACCTTTGATTTCCGACTTGGATCTCGGCTCTTCAGTCTTTTGGAGGTGGGGAAGCTGTACTCGATGTCCCCTTCCTTGAAGTCATAGGGATCTTCACCAGTTTCCCCAAGCCCCTCAACTCCCGGCTGCTGCAGGAATCCCAGAGTGCTCATGTGCTCCTGGAGCCGCTCTTCTGAGATCTTAAACCTCTTATGCGTCTGTGCAAAAAAACTGGCAACAAAAACAAGGTCATTGATACCTGCAGTAGATCTAAGCACTAAGCACTAAATCTAAATATGTGTGTATATATACCTCTTCAAGGCAGTTCCTTCCCCCTCAGCTTTGATCTCCACCATATCGAAGTGCAATTCTGGTGGCTTGAACTCAGCTTTTTCTACCCTGGGAGTCCTGTAACTCTTCCACCAGCCCCCACTGGGTTCTCTAGGCACTAGAGAGGCTGTATACAGAGCAGTGTCACTCATTTCCGGGGCTGTAGGCACAGAAGTGCCCTCTAGGCATTGGGAAACATCCATGGGTGCCTCCATAACCTCAGGGTCCTGCACCCTAGGGTGTGGGCTTAGTGTAGGTGGTAGTGGTGATACTGGAGAATGGAGGAGAGACTCAGGCCCTTTTCTGCCAGTGAACATTTGTTTAGGGTACTTGCAGCCAGGCAAGTTATCCAGAGAATTGTCCAAGGCTGCGAGTACCAGTTGAGGTCCGGGAGTTGCATCCTGCTCCGGGCATGGCTGCTGGTCTACAGAGAGGCGGTGGTGGAAGGGGGTTATGGCTGCCCGTTTGGGCACCTTGTCAGACTTGTCTGCTTTGTCGGCAGTCTTGCTTTTAGGTGTCGAAGGTGGGGGTAAAGAGGAGGATAAGGAGGAAGAGCTGGAAGAGGAAGAGGGGTTGGTAATGGGCTGGGAATTGGCAGAGAAGCCATTTGCTTGCTGCTGCTGCTTTGATTGCTGCCTCAACCTTCAAGAGTGAAAAAACAAGAGGTAAGCCAAACGGTTGTCATGGTGTATAAACCTGCACCAACAGAGAGACATATTGTAAAAAATCCATAGAGCAACTCTTTATTAATACACTTGCAGAAACGATGGCCTTATTGGAAGGGTTGCACAAAAGACGCATTTCCTGATAGCAATTGGAACTACAAATGGAATTGCGTTGAGATCAGATGAGACCTAAATCAAACCATTGGGCCATATGTTGAACTTTCACTATATCTGGTCCCCAAACTCAGTGATTCATTGATGCGTTGTCCAGAGCTCTTGTGAAGACTAATGACATTAATAACTATGCAGAAAAATATTTTAGCCCCAGACCTGGTTGGCTCTGCCAGGAGGTTAAAACTTGGCCATAGAACATGAAACATTTATGGCGGTTATGTCATTTTCAGTTTTTAAATATCTAAATATATATATATATAATTTAAATTGATTTTACACACTTATAGCATTATAGTACCGCATATCACATTATTTAACAAGTTATCGCATATCGCGTTTTTCTTCAATATCGTGCAGCCCTAATATATATATATATATATATATATATATATATATATATATATATATATATATATATATATATATATATACACACATACATACATACACACACACACACACACACACACACACATTATGTATCTCCTGAAACAGTATATCACATTATGAACACTTCACTCAGGATCACTCACAGCTCAGCTCAGAGGTTTTTCTTCATCCATAAACTCCGGAATAGTCTTCCACAGTACACATAATGCCTTGCTTTTCTCATTTTATCTTCTATATGTAAAGCAGTACTATTAATACAACTATTAAAAATGTTCAACATTAAAGAATGTCCAAGGTCCTCTACAAATGTCTCCAACCTTCTTAGACATTATAGGAAGAGGCTCTTTGCTGTTATTCAACAAATATCAATTGTGGAGGTACTGATGATTTCGAAACAAATGTTTTGAAGTACTTGATTTTTGAATGACTCAGTCAGTCCGTCACTTGGTCATTTTCTATACTGCAATTTAGGGTAGCCAATCCAAGAAGAAACTATGCAATCACCGCATATGAAGTGCGGTATATCTGAATTTGGTCTGAATTTATGAATCTGGATCTGAATGAATCTGAATCTGAATTTAAAGACGTGATGAGGAAGACGACAGAGCAGGTGAGGAAGAATGCCCACCTGTTACAGCTGCATGGGGCCCTCTCCCCCGGGTCAGTGAAGTCCCACACTGCCACCTCGCTTGTTACTTCCTTCTTTGGCACCATGCCGTTCGACAGATTGCATCTGTGTCAAGGCAAGAAGAGAGAAGCACTCTAGTGTATATTTATGGAGCATTATATAACTATATCATTAAAGCAACACTTGCATGAAAGATGATTACGTACAAACAGTAAATGAAACACATCCTTTCAGCTTTCTACATTCCTGGACATGTTGACTGGGATTTGTCACTATGTACTTCAAATTTGCCTTGTTTGCTAGAGCAGGGATTTCTGTAATACTGTCATATTTTATACCTCATTTTAGATGCAGTCTAACACTGATTTTATGATGCTAGACAATATGATATGACTCTGTAACTAATCTAACCACAAGATCATCCATACTCTGGATGAATTCCCGTGTCCATTTCCTGTCTTACAGAACCAGTAGAAAGCAGGAGATGTTCTCTAGAGATTGCGGGCTAACCACTGATAAATATTAATACGCATAAATTGCAAAATACTGCTGGAAATGTACATGTTGATTTTCTTCGACACAAAATAAAACTTATTTGATGTTAAAATGTGTGTTCCATTGCCACGTCCCCCAACAGTGAGTTTGTCGTAATGTTTTATTGTGTGCTAATATTTTATCCTTACTGAAAATAGAGAATGTCTGTGTGTAAACAAAAACGCAGAGCATGAACTGGAAGCCATTTGGCTTTTGGCCTAACTTAAAGATGACATATTGTATCTCATGTGGATGACTTTTATTTACAAATAAAAGTAAATAAAGAAAATTGAACCTGAAACAATAAAATTGCATGACAAAACTGATGACACATGACACATGAAAGCTTACGTCTTACCTACACTGCAAAGAATGTCCTATAAATTCCTATTGTAAGATTGTGATAAACCAAGTTTATCAAGCTTATTTCCAGACATCCCTACTTATTTCTATGCTTTAAATTTTCTTATTCTATTGGCAGATCATTTTGCTTCTTTATAGAAAAAAATGATTAAAATTAGCAAAATTATCTGCCAAGAGCTCAAAAGAAGAAGAAGAAGGTTCTAGGTTCTAGAAGTCTAGGTTTAATAAACTTATATTTGGCTTACTGTAATCTTATAATAGGAAAAACTAGATAAATGTGACTAAATTCATGATCTTTTCACTTGCTAAGATATCATTTTTTGCAGTATATTTCTATTTCTAAAAGGCAGAGTCAGCTCATAGGGTTTCTTTGTTGTGGCCAAGTTGAAAAAGATGTACAGGGAAAAAATGACGACATGTTGCGTAGACGTACTTGCGCTGTAATTGGTTCATGTAGCATTCCTTCCATGCTTGATGGACCATCTGATTACTCAGCTTTTTCTCCGAATGCTTTGGGCTGTGAGTGGCTCCACTCTCTTGACTACTCACGCTAGAGACTGCGGTCTGAAAACCACTGTCACCTAGAAACGTACACAAACACATAACATTGTATCTGAAACAACATTCACAATCTATTTGGTTTTAGGCTTGGCAGCTGTTTGGGCTTGCTCCTCCCACTACGATAAATCAATTCAACAACAGTATCTGTGACAGTATCTTAAGCTTATCAGTTTCATTCATTGAACCTCAGGCGCTAAACATACTAATGCCACAAACAACAATAATCAAGATTCTCTATCTTACAAAAGTTTAAGCATTTAGCTTGATCACACTTCATCCCTTTAAAGTTGGAACGAGATGATTATCAAATAATTAGCATTACAGGGGATTACAAATTATGGAGATCAGTGTGTACATACAGTATGTACTATCACATGCACTGAGAACTGTAGGGTTAATAATGGCTTCTCGTAGGTAATAATGTGGGCCAGTGGGTCGTTATTGGAGCCATTAACAGGAAATGCACACTAAGCACGTTTACATTCAGACTGCAGAGGTGAAAGGTAATGAGGCTGGGACAAGAGGAAATGCAATCGTTAAGTGCGGATCTATGAGGGAATGTAAAGAGCTGATCGGTGTCTTCAGCCCACCTAATAATTAGTTCATCTGAACAGGAAAGCTCAAGCATGTTCACTAACTGAGTGCTATGAGTCCTTCATTAAAACCAAGACAACATCTGTTCAGATCTTAGAGAATATTAACTCTAGAGCTGGACAATCTGTAAAGAAACAGGATGGGCAGTGCTGAAGTGTTTTATTCCTCTTATACCACAGCAATTTGCTAGTACATGTTTTATTTATTAAAGAATGACACTGTAACTATTCCATTTATAGTTATGTTTAATGTTGCAGACCATACGTAAAATGAGTTAACTCATGTTATTACTTACTTAACACTAACAATCCGCTCCCTTTTTTCTCTCCTGAAGTTAATAAAACAAAAACTGTCCTGTATGCTTTGTGAAAGTCATCTTGAAAACATAAATCTACAGCCTTATCTCTGACTGTTACAAATTACTGAGAGTCCTTCCACAAACGTTAAATAAATGCCTCCTCACAGAAATCTTCACCATTTAGTTGTTACTATAAAAACGATAACATATTAGAACAAGCACATTAATATACTGTAAACCTTGCTGCCAGAACTACTGCCAGAGCGTCTGACTAATCAGAATCAAGCATTCAATATACTGTGGTATAAGGCAATATAATATCCGTATTGTGAAAAATTATGTCAAAAAAGACTTTATGACATAATGCACATATTGTCAGAATTTTAAAAAAGCAGTCGATTAGATGTTAAAATTGTATACATTTTTTTGGTCGTCTTTTCATTGTCAAATCATTTTTTTTGGCGATTACATAAAATTATTCAGGTTTTCACAGAGTTTTTAAAATACAACACTTTCTACTAGTAGTTTGTTAGAAAACCTCTAAATCCTGATACATGTTGTGTATCTCAGAAATGTCTGCTGAGAGTCAGACATTTATGGTGATAAGATATTTTTGTTATATTGCCCACTCCTATTTAACACCTAAAATCATGTGCAATTTGTATTGAGTTTTTATATCCAATTGACTGCGTGTGTTACCGGAGCAGGGCTGCTCTGGGGACGTGGGAGGGGTGAGGGGAATGCCGCAGTTTGATGAGTCTCTAGTGCCACTTTGAGCTCCCTGGGCAGGAGGAGGCTGTTCCACAGGCAGATCAGCTTGAGCAATGAGCACAAAGGCAGCTGGGTAGATCATCCTCACACCACCTATAACGGTACATAAGCATATATGAGAGAGAGAGAGAGAGAGAGAGAGAGAGAGAGAGAGAGAGAGAGTTGTTTGAACAAATTTAATCTAAGAAATTCAAATATTGCTAATATGGTGTAGAGAAACATAGCAGCCTGTGTCAATGTTGTAAATTTAATTTCTTAATATTAGTTTAAGTAGAAAGCAACTGAAACAGAAGACATCTGTCCTTATTTCACCTAAAAGGTCAAACGAAACTGCGCCCACACAAGATTAAAAAGCCGTCCTTTGATAAATACAGAACAGCTGTTTGCTTAAAATGAGCAATTCAAGAACACTCAGGCTCTGATTTATTAAAGGTTTGCATAAGAACTTGAAAACCTTCAAAAATAACAGTGCAAGCTAATTTAGTAACAGGCTCTACAGAAGACAGCTTCTTTCAAATGAGCAAAATAGCCTGGCTTGGCCGTTTTGCGACTTGAATGAATATGTAATTTGGGACGTTTCTACAGAAGAGTGCAAAATACAGGGTGCTGTCTATACAAATATACACTGCTCAAAAAAATTAAAGGAACACTCTGAAAACACATCAGATCTCGATGGCGAAAAATATCATGCTGGATATCTATACTGATATGGACTGGCTAATGTGTTAGGAACGAAAGGATGCCACACCGTTTGATGGAAATGAAAATTGAGCAGTCTGAGCAGTCTGAGGTACAACCTGGCGGCGTCCGATGGACCGAAACATAATGTCCCAGAGGTGTTCTATTGGATTTAGGTCAGGCGAGCATGGGGGCCATTCAATGGTATCAATACCTTCATCCTCCAGGAACTGCCTGCATACTCTCGCCACATGAAGCCGGGCATTGTCGTGCACCAGGAGGAACCCAGGACCCATTGCACCAGCGTAGGGTCTGACAATGGGTCCAAAGATTTCATCCCAATACCTAATGGCTAGCCTGTAGAGGTCTGTGCGTCCCTCCATGGATATGCCTCCCCAGATCATCACTGACCCACCACCAAATCGGTCATGCTGATCGATGTTACAGGCAGCATAACGTTCTCCACGGCTTCTCCGGGTGCTCAGGGTGAACCTGCTCTCATCTGTGAAAAGCACAGGGCGCCAGTGGCAGACCTGCCAATTCTGGTGTTCAATGGCAAATGCCAATCGAGCTCCACAGTGCCAGGCAGTGCGCACAGGGCCCACTAGAGGACGTCGGGCCCTCACGCCACCCTCATGAAGTCTGTTTCTGATTGTTTGGTCAGAGACATTCACACCAGTGACCTGCTGGAGGTCATTTTGTAGGCTCTGGCAGTGCTCATCCTGTTCCTCCTTATACAAAGGAGCAGATACCGGTCCTGCTGATGGGTTAAGGACCTTCTACGGCCCTGTCCAGCTCTCCTAGAGTAACTGCCTGTCTCCTGGAATCTCCTCCATGCTCTTGAGACTGTGCTGGGAGACACAGCAAACCTTCTGGCAATGGCACATATTGATGTGCCATCCTGGAGGAGTTGGACTGCCTGTGCAACCTCTGTAGGGTCCAGGTATCGCCTCATGCTACCAGTAGTGACACTGACCCTAGCCAACTGCAAAACTAGTGAAAAACAGTCAGAAAAGATGAGTAGGGAAAAAAATGTCAGGGGCCTCCACCTGTAAAACCATCCCTGTTTTGGGGGTCGTCTCATTGTTGCCCACCTACTGCACCTGTTGTTAATTTCATTAACACCAAAGCAGCTGAACCTGATTAACAACCCCCTCTGCTACTTACCTGACCAGATCAATATCCCAGGAGTTTAACTGACTTGATGCTATACTCTGATTAAAAAGTGTTCCTTTAATTTTTTTGAGCAGTGTATTTAATTTAGCACACGCATTGTGATTTTCTGCAGCCTGAAGGTCACTTAAGGAATGGAGATTTGAAATTAATACAACTGAAGGGCAGGTATTAAAATTCATTTACTTAATGATGAGACTTTAATTTGGTCAAAATTAAAGCTTTAGTAAAATATTCATTTTTTTAAAGACATGATTCCTTGATTATTGATACTTGACAATATTGACACTTGAGGATTATTACCACAGTTGAGTTGGATTTATATTAAGTAATCAATGTTGCTCATTGAGCGACAGAGATGTTTCAGAGATGTTTTTCTTCCTCCTGATCACATGACTCTGCTGGGACTGTGTGTATAACTTGTCTAGGTGGAGCCACTCACCCACGATGACCTCCAAAGCGACATGGCTATGGGGGTCGTAGCTAAGGTCGCTGTCGTGCTCGCCCCTGCTGTGTTTCAGCACCATGGGGTAGAAGTAGCTCCACTCTTCCATCAGCTTCCGTACTGCCGGATCGCTCATCTTAAACACCTGGCCCGTCAGAGTGCCACCCAATCCGTACGGACTCAGGATCACTGCAAGACAGAGACAAACAAACATGATTAAATGAACACATTAAAATGCTAGGACTGCTTGTTCATGATTACAATATGTTTGCTAATTTAGATACAAGAGCTAGCTGTCTTCCTAATTGTGAGTAATCAAGTGCTATATGTGACATGCAGAGAAATTTTTGACAACAGTTGAATGAAAAGCTCAGTCAAAGTTCCCCCCAAGAAGGCAATATTGTTAACAGGCAATTGTATGCACAATGTAATAAAGCCACAAAGTCATAAAATCGTAATGGGTGCACAGGATTTAGGCTACTTTTTCAGGCTTTCAATCTGCTATTTTGATTTTTTTTAGCAAATTAATAAAATAATGCCAATGTTTTAGTTAATTTAAGTGCTCTCTTGTACCCTCGGTTTAAAGGACAAGCTGATCGAGCACTTATCTACTACTCTTACAGCTCTCTTTAAGTGTTTCTCATCATTTTATCCATTAAAAATCGGTCCTTGAGATAAACAATTTCTGCTATTAACATGATGTCCTCCACACACCTATTTTTGTGAACGTTTAAGGAACAATATTATTAAGTAATGAATGAATAATGTCATATTTATGTATTTAACATTCCATAGTTTTTTGAGTGTATTTACAGACAAAACATAAATTTCAGCATGTCATATTGTGGTTAAGGTAAACTGCCAGACAGCGGCGCTTAATACTGCTCATCACTCAGGCCGATATGACGCAAGAAAAATGTGCTTCAATGTCAGAATCATGTGTAAGTGAGACACACCCCTGTTCTCCTCCATCTCAACTCCACGTGCGTAACTCTCACTTAGCTACTTAAATCCGTACTTACGTCTGAGGTCTGAATACCGGTGTGTGCAATTTCTGTATTAAATCCTCAGTACCTACGCTTGTAACTCAACTCTGAATACAGCCCACGACATTTCTTTAAATCAATATTTTCAAGTCTGAAAAGTATGGTGGCCTGTGAACAACATATGCATCATGCTCTTAAGTGTTGTATGTACTTTCAGAGAGGCAGAAAAGTGTAACTTGAGTACATCTCACCCTGTATGGGACTGCTGGAGGTCTGGGCCAGGCGCACATGCTCCTCAGTGATGTGGTAGACAGGCTGGTGCTGTGAGATCTCCACGCTGGTGCACACGTTACTCTCACCATGCAGGAAGAAGGAGAAAGAGCACGAGAGGTGCTCACTGCTGCTTTAGAGACACAGAGAGAGAAAAAAAAAAAACAGGACAATGTCATTTCATGTACTAATGTGTCCAGAAGAGGGCGATAAGCACAAAGTCAATTGAAGTAATCTGTGTGGCACATAAGCATTTTTCAAGCTCACCAAGAACAACAGAACACTGGAGACATAACACAACAGCAGGCTGATTCAGCACACAGGCGCAGTCTCTCTCACACACATATGTACTATCTGTATAAGCGTTCCTCCTATATTCACATTTAATTTATATTTATGCTGAGCCTGAATCAAACAATAAAAAGAAATACTACACTCATCCTCTTTTTCCCATGTACCAGTCCAGCTCTGTGCTAGAACCATATTAGGATCTATTTATGGGTATGCTGAGTGTCAATGGGGAAAATCTCCTGTTAGAGTATTAGACAAAGCCAACACGCAGAAGCAGATGCCCGTAACCAGGATCAAATTTTTTGTGATGTTCACACTGCAGAAATGTGTCATAGTTAATGTATCATAATGTGCACTGCATCTATTGCTAGTTTCTAATCTCTGTTCTGTTATCTTTCTATTCTTCCATAAACTGCTCTGACGCTAATTAGCCCACTTAATTCGAATGAGTTAAATATTGTTTTTTTACAAAACAAC
Organism: Pangasius djambal; assembly: GCA_022985145.1. Classification (NCBI taxonomy): domain Eukaryota; kingdom Metazoa; phylum Chordata; class Actinopteri; order Siluriformes; family Pangasiidae; genus Pangasius; species Pangasius djambal. The sequence continues at coordinate 4,951,476 of CM041001.1, read as the reverse complement.
CTAAGTATTCTGAATTACACCAAGATACAAAGCCATCTATACAGTGAATGTTATCCAGCTTGTAGTATGTCATTAATGAGTAACATCATGCAAAACAAAAACAATAAGTGCTTATTTATAGTCAACTAAGGAACCTGTAGCGGAACCCAGTCTGCTAACGTTACTCCAGCTAGCAATCTGATTTGGCTAACAATGTTACAAGTAGTCTAAATTGAAAAAGTAATAGTTATAATACTTTTATAATAATAAATAAAAATAAAAATAACAATAATAATAATAATAATAATAATAATGTTTGCATTTTACAAAATGCCAAGTGTCCTCATAAAACTCGCATTTATATCATATCTCACCTGTAATATGTGCCTTGCATACCTCTCAAGAAGAAGTTAAAATTTGGAAGTGCAGCAAAACCTACAGGTCAGCTGAGAACCAATGATCACTGATTTTTGGGTCTTGGAATTCAAGCTTTTCCATATAGTAGACTATGTTCTGCCACTATCAAGATTTATCAAGATTTCTCTGTATATAAGCTATGTGAGGAGTAAAAAAAATTAAAAACCCTAAAAAAAAATAAACCTTCCAAAATGTCTGGACCTCTGTGTCCTCATAGCTAGTTGTACACATGTAACACAGACACATACCTGTAACCCCATTAACCCCACTAAATACAGAAAAGTGTGAATGTTGTCCTTTCTGGATGGAAGGGATGTCTTTCCTCTTTCTCCTGTTGACCAGCCCAGCTATACCCCATCATAAGCACATTTTAGCCTGTTATGCAGAAGCATGTGTGCTCAAAAAGAGGTTTGTCACTATGGTTTGTTAGTGTATGCCAAGCAAGCAAATGGGAACTGGCAAGGTTTTATCACATACAGTTAAACAGCTTGACATTTTCGCCATATTTGAACAGGATTACAACACTCAGCTCCTAGAGTCTACTGTTATCTTGTGTCAATCCCTCATGTCTGATAAACTAAAATGCCTTAATAAGAAGACTGAGATTCCTCTCATAGGGAAATGATGATGGCAAGTAGATGAGGACTTGTTAAAACAATATAGGAGCATTATTTGTCACATCATGCCAGAATAGAATTGAAGGAGCTCTAATTATTGCAAGTCTATCAATTATCTGCATGTATACCTGCCCCCAAGACAGCACTGCTCTAATCCCAGATTTTATCAAAAATATTAGACAAGTCATCAGTGAGAGTGATAATAACACTGCTCTCTCAACTTTTGATAGCATCACATGCACAGTAAGAGCTCTCATGTGTGGCCTTTAGTGTGTTTCACAGTAAAAGACTGTGAGTGCTGGTAAGATGTATACACATTTTGCACTTGAGTAAAACCAGGAATAACTTGCATATAGGTGATATAAAGATGTATACCACAGCACTGTTATATTCTTGGATCTGAAAGGTCAGAAGGTAATGGCTAGTTTTTCATAACCGCACAGCTCTGGCAATAGTGAAACCTTCGGGAGAAAGGACTTTCTGATTTCTCGGTAACATGACAAGCTGCTGTTTTTCATCTTATTAGCTACAAGATAAAGAAAAAAGACTGGTGAGAGAATGACTATTTATAGTTGTTATAAAAATGATAGAAGGAACTTGTTTCACAGACCTTCCACAGCATTAAATGTAACTATAAACTGATAAAAGCTGTGACAGTGAATTAATGTGGTATAAAAGTCAAACCACTTTGCTGTTATTGGAAAATAATTAACTTTGGAGGCATGACACCACCCTGTCATCTCGAGGTGTGAATGGGACTGTTTCTTAATCCTTCTCCCACCCACACCCAAGGGAATTCTGACCAATCCCACCTCCTCCCACTCTTGACCAATCCCGCCTGCTCCCACAGGCACTCTTGACCAATCCCGCCTGCTCCCACAGGCACTCTTGACCAATCCCGCCTGCTCCCACAGGCACTCTTGACCAATCCTGCCTGCTTCCACAGGCACTCTTGACCAATCCTGCCTGCTTCCACAGGCATTTGACCAATTCTGCCCACTCCCACAGACGTTTTTGACCAGGTTTGCCTGCTCCAGGAGACACTCTTGCCCAGTCTCACCTGCTCCCGCAGGCACGCTTGACCAATTTTGCCCACTCCCGCAGTCATTCTTGATCAATGCCACCCACTCCTGCAGGCATTCTTGATCAATGCCACCCACTCTCACAGGCACTCCTGCCTGCTCCCACACTCTTGACCAATCCCCCGTCTGCTCCTGCAGACACTCCTGCCCAATCTTACCCACTCCTGCGACACTCTTGACCAATCGCGCCCGGTCCCACAGGCACTGCTGACCAATTCTGCCTGCTTCCGCAGACACTGTTGACCAATACTGCCTGCTCTCACATGCACTGTAGCCCAATCCCACCCACTCCCGCAGGCAATCTTAACCAATCCCACCTGCTCCTGCAGAAAATCTTGACCAATTTTGCCCGCTCCTGCAGACACTCTTGATTAATCCCACCCACTGCCACAAGCACTCTTGCCCAATCCCACTGCCTCTTGACCAATTTAACCCGCTCCCGCAGACATTCTTAACCAATCCCACCCGCTCCTGCAGGTAAGTCTTGACCAGTCCCACCTCCTCCTGCAGGCATTCTCTACCAGTCCCACCCATTCCCGCAGACACTCTTGACCACTCCCGCCTGCTGACGCAGACACGCTTAACTAATACTGCACGCTCCCGCAGACATGTGACCAATCCCACCCTAGTCCAGCAGTTCTGAACAGTGAACAGTTAATTTTTGTTCATATCTGCCCACAATATTTTATAATAAGCATAGTTGGTTCTATTTCCCAAAATATAAACAAATTAGTCATTTTAACCACAGTGACCCTGACCAGAAGAAAGCATTTACTGACAATAAATGAATGCAATAAACATGTCACACAGTACCTTGTGAGCAACCCACCATGTCCGGGTAACAAAATTTCCTGTTCCAGTACAGAAAGGTCCATTTTGTTCCAGTTTGTACCAGTTCTTGTTTTTGAATGTGCAATTGAAAAAAAAGCATTGTGTACATTATGACTACATGCCTAATACACAAATCCCATCATGCCTTAATAGACTCGCACTGGGCACAATTTATACTACACACTAGAATCCATCAGAATCGGTACAGCTGGAGATGCCAGGAAATGACTGTGCCATTTACCATCCACAGCACATTGTGTGTGTGTGTGTGTGTGTGTGTGTGTGTGTGTGTGTGTGTGTGTGTGTGTGTTCCATGTCATGTATAGCTTATGTATATTTGTCTAGTGTCAAGTTTTGGCCTCATTGTTTATGACTGAGTGTGACTACACAATCACACAACACATGATGTTTTATCAATTCCCCACTCACAACTTTAACTCCTACCTGCAATTAGTTCCCATTTGCTGTTTGATCCACAAAAATGGAAGAACCTATAACAATGATTTCATCTTGGCATGTCATTAAATGTGTATAGAGACATTACAAAAAAAAAAAAAAGACTGGAATGGCGTAGCAGAGATCGGTGGTGCTTCTGGTGAGTATACATAGCTAGTACAGTTAGCTTGCTTTGCTAGTCAGCCAGTGAAGATGGAAGGAAGCCTAGCATGTAACATATAAATCAAATTTAAATACATTTTTAAACAAAAGTGATGTATAAATCATATGGTGGACCATAGGGTATATTTTTTCACTACTATTGTTTCTCGTCAGAAGTAAAATTAATGATGGACAATCCACACCTACTAGCTGACTTAATACTATGTGAGCATTTAATTAATTAAACTTACAGCTGATTAATCAGTTACATGTTTCGGATTTGAGGAAAACATCATCTAAACTCACAGGCTATCCTGTGTATGCCATCGAGGCTTTTGTTTCCAAATTTTGACACTAATCAATACACTTCAACTTGAAGTGAACTAAGTCGCCTACTGGGATTAAACAGCAGTAGAGATCATATCCAAAGTGTAGTCTATTACTCGCCATATAATGTGTCAGGAATATAATCTTATCTACTGTGTGCTTTTATAGTTATAGCATTAAAGAGGAAAAAAGCGTTCGAGGCAGCGAGCTGTCCAAAGCTGCAATAATCTTTATGAGTCTGTCTCGTGTCTCCTGCCTGAACTCATGGCTGCAGCACTGTAGACGAAATCCCACAACACTAACTCATCATCCATAATGAAGACTGTAGCATCCTGATGGCATCTCGAGATCTTGTCCACATCAGAAGTTTGACTGTTAAGTATTTTGGGTGCATTGGAAAATTTAGCTGCAGGTATGTACAGCTGTTTTCGAGGAAAATGATCGTTTTCTAGACTGGAGTCCTGTTTTGCACGTTTCTTTTAGCAGAATTTGATAAACTTGTACGTATTCGTGGCAGACGGCTAATTCTGATTGGGCCTTGATAGTCCCGCCCACCTCAAACCTGCCAGATAAAAAAAAAAAAAGAACGATTCTTTCTTGCAGTCAAAGTAAATATGAAACAGAGGTTACTAATAGCAAACCAAAAACCCTAATACTAAAAAGTTAGTTATGAAAATAAGTTGGGCATTAAAATATCTATGGTATGTAACAGAATTACTTGTAATTACCACACACCTGCCTATTAATTATTAATTACTAGCTACTTTGTGTACTGTAAAATCGTTTGTAAATTGTTTGTTTGTCCCCCATTTTCTCCCAAATTTAGTCTTGGCCGATTCCCACCCACCAGCCACTTCTCCCCATCATACGACAGCTACCAAGGTGGAGGCTGAAGGCTAACATGTGCTTCCTCTGAGACACGTGTAACTGGCCAACCACATCTTTTTGCTCTCTTTGACTCCCAGCCATGGATGAGTTACTTCATTTGAAGTTTTTAAGTGTCAGTCTTATAAAATTACCACTTTTATGGCTGGTAAATATGACGATATAACATTTATATATAGTGTTAAATTATGTCATCATAATTTTTTTTCTGAGATATCATGGGTATAATAATATCTTTCAATAAAGTTTAAAAAATTTGTAATGAAGCTTTAAATTGTAATGAATCTTTAAACAAATTTCTTGTAATTTGTTCGAATTTGATGAATATTTTTATTTTGATTGTCCCTCCTTTTCACTGTTAAATTGTTTATTTTTGTAGACATTCAACAAAAGTATTTTTATGAACTCATGGTATTTTAAAGGAAACAATTGCTGTTTTGTTAGCAAACCTATATCATGATACATACTGTGTATCTTAGAAATGTCTTCAAGTATTGCGATATGATATTTATCTCGTATTGCCCATTTCCTTTTGATAGACAGGTTGTGATCGATTATTTCTATTTATACCGCAAATTAAGTAGAGCACCCTTACGTAGATGACACATAATTGTAATTCCTCCCTCAAAAACACGCTGATTGAAAGTTTACACACAATGAGGTCCTAAATTGCAGCAATGAAATTAATAACAAAACAATTTTACTGAGGTGATTATCTCTGCTACAATTCTTCCCCCAATCAATCCAGCATGAAGTAAAAATAGATAAGAGATAAGTATGAGATAATGATAATATTTATAAGATACAAGTGATTAGAGATAATGTCTGTGTGTGTTTGCTAGTCAATAAAGCAACGGCAGAAATAAATCTCCTCACAGCGTCTCCCAGGACAATTAGCAGCCTGTTTAGATTAAACCACGAGGCAGTTAATAATGCAGACTGCTTCTTAAACAAAAAGCTCAAACAGTGTCTAGATGTGTATATGCATTACAATGTACAGAATCATGGAGATAAGAGGTGAATTAAACTGTCCTCAGATGCGTAAACACATGGCTAATGCATTTTTTTCCCTGAGCCAGCTAAGCAGCTCGGTGTCCGAGTGACCCCGTGATGTAGCCTGACACCCGATGTCTGTTGCCAAGGAGATGGCTAATGTCTCAATGTCATTCCTTTCCCTCCAGCCAAAGCAGGCTAGGAAAACTGTCCACACACACACACACACACACACACACATGCGCGCACATCAAAAGCAGGCATGACTGTGTGCAGTAAAGACATACTCTGTGGGTTAGCAGCGCTTACAACATCAAAGTGTACATAAATAAAAATTCAAATTCTGTTGAGAAGAGAAAACGTCTGAATGATAAGAATGCACAATATATTACTCATTAATTCACGATTATCACCATGCTGGCCACGGCAATACACAATTCATTTTTTTAAATAGTATTGGTAAGCCAGATAAGTTCTGTGGTTTATTATGTGTTTATAAAGTGTGGCATTGGCATTGACCATAAACAAACAAACAGAAAGATATAGATAGATAGATAGATAGATAGATAGATAGATAGATAGATAGATAGATAGACAAACAAACAAAAACTACTACTAATAATAATAATTATTATTTTTATTATTATTAATTATAATAAAAATTATATTATGCTTTGTTTTGAATTTGCAATGTTCTTTAAAAACAATTATGCAAATGAGGCTATAGGTTTCATTAAATAAGAAATAATTTGCGTATCACAAAAATCTACTTTTCATTGGATTTCAGAATATAATTTTTATTATTGTGATAACCCAACCAGTGGTTGGATTCTCACACACCAGCTTATAAAAGTATTATTTCATACCATTATTAATTAATTAAATGCTAAGTGTATATTTTGCATAATTTTGGACAAATTGCACTGTTTTGTAAAGCATATCACAATTATAATGTGTGACATAATAATATATATATATTATTTTTGTCCATTTTTTTCTACACCACTAACACATTACTGTATTGCTAATTCTGTGCACATATGCTGCTCTACGTGCTGTGTTTATATGTAAAAGCATGTTTATCCTGATCAGCACAATCCATTTATAAGGCTTTTTCCTGTCTTCTTTCTACTTCTACCTTTCTCTCTCTCTCTCTGGGAGTCTGATGCAATCTGTTACCAACGTACAGTGCAGTGCGCACTGCCAGACACAAAGAAAGGAGGGGAAAGAGGGAGGGAGAGAGTCAGCGGAGAGGAGGTCTGGAGGGAAGAGGGAGGGAGTGAGGGAGGGAGGGAGGGAGGGAAAGAGGTAAGAAAGGAGGAGGGGTGGGGAAGGCGGCATCTCTTCAGAGATGTGCTGGTAGTCCTCACGCTCTGGGCAATGGGGGAGAATGAAAGTTAACTAAGCGTTACAGAGGTTACAGCGCCTCCTGCTTTTCAGCCAGGAGCTTTGCAATGAAATGGACGCTGGGTAATTGAGTCTGCGGGTTAGTAATGTGACTCAGAGGGTGGGATTATGGAGAAATATTTGTGTAAGTCATTACTGGAATTGCTACAAATGTAGGCTGTGTTTGCGGTATTTACTGGACAAAGTAGAGTTATGTAAGGTATATCAGGGACGCACAATAAAATCTAAAATGACAATCGCGATGATTTTTTGATCATCGGAATTATTCAGCCAATTTAAGAACCAAAGAGTTTCACTTCTATCGTTATGTATCAGTAAACATGTCCTTTCATATCGTACATTATAAGCTTCTATGTGATATATGTTGCATCCACAAAACAGAATCCACCAAAGCTGAAAATACACGGTATGTCCAAAAGTTTGTGGACACCCGAAAATCATACGTGCTTGTTGAACGTCCCAGATTTCCAGATCCCTTTGATGTTAAAATAACCTCCACTCTACTGGGAAGGCTTTCCACTAGATTTGGGGATTTGTGTTCATTCAGCCACAGAGCATTAGCGAGGTCATGCACTGATGTCGGGTGAGGAGGTCTGGGGTGCAGCCGGCGTTCCAGTCCACTTCATCCCAAAGGTGTTCGGTGGGGCTGAGGTCAGGGCTCTGTGCAATCCACTCGACTTCTTTCGCTCCAACCTTGGCCAGCGATGTCTTCATGGAGCGCGCTATGTACACAGGGGCATTGTCATGCTGGAACAGGTTTGGGTCCTTTAGTTCCAGTGAAGGGAGTTTGTAATGCAGCAGCGTACAAAGACGTTCTATACAACTGTGTGCGTCCAACTTTGTGGCAACAGTTTGCGGAAGAAACACATATGGGTGTAATGGTCAGGTGTTCACATACTTTTGGCGATATTTAATAACAGCTGTCTTGTCTCTGGTGAAAAATAGCACTACAGAGCACTAACTGAACTTCATTTGAATTTTAATTTAAAGAATTAATATCAAAATGCATATGAGGATGCATACTAGGATATGGGACACGTTTTGTAGTGCCTTCAGAAGTCTGCAGAAGTCACTAAATGCCACCTATATTGCTAATTATATTCCAGTAAGATATGAATTTAGGTGATAATCAGATGCTCAATTATGAACTAATACAAGTGTTTATGAATATTATGAATAAAGTGTGTAAATAAAATAAACAGTAATTTTTAGGTCTAATTTGGGCTTTACTGAACAAAGAACAAGACTTTAATTAACACCTCACGTGTTTTCCTTAAAATAAAGTGTTAGCAACTAGAAAGACATATTCATGAGAATGACTACAAATTATGTATATTTAGTAGAAAAGAAAAGAAAAGAAAAGCAGTACACTCTTTTAATCATCTTTTTAATGGAGCATTCAATGAAAAGTACTTGCTCTGCTTTGCTATTTATATTTTCACTTCAACAGGAATTCTTCATTTTACTTTATTATATTAATTATCCGATATTTTATTATTTTTCATTCTTTTTAAATTCTTGCAGTTTATTCACGTACGTTTCATTTTACGCTGTATGTCTATATTTAGAAATGTTTTATTTTTATGTTTTACCTTTTATTTATTTTATTTGGTCTATTATTTTATTATTTTATATTGTATCGCTGTAATTAAATTTGCTTTTTTTTTTGTATTATCATTGAATCTTTTTACTAGTTTTACAGCTTGGAGCTGCCATATGTATGAAAAGTAAAAATGATTGCAGTTGATGCATGTTTAATTCATCAAGAAATCCAAAAATTAATGAGCAGCCATGATATAAAGGTTTTTCTAGTATACAAGGGAAAAAAAAGGATCAGATATAGAGAAAAAAACAGACAGATAGTGAGTGTGGTGTGTGCATATTTTTGGCACATGCGGATTTCTCAGTGTTAAGGAATGGCGCGCGTGTGTGTGTGTGTGTGTCTGTGTGTGTGTGTGTGTGTGTGTGTGTGTGTTTCTCTCTCTCTCTCTCAGGCTGCTCAATAATTCACTGCTTGGCTCTGTGTTGGACCCTGCAGGAGGCGCAGCAGCTGATAGTGTGGCACAGACAAAGCTGTCAAAGCAGAGAAGAATCAGGTGGGTTTAACATCCCCCTCCTCTCCATACCCTAATGACAGAGCTCTCCCCATTCGAGCAGCTCAGCAGGGAAGCGCAGCAAATCTCAGCTTCCCGCCACTGCTGTTCTTATATTCACACAATCCCTCCCCAATCACACAACGTACACAAAGAAAACTCCTGCATATATGCTCACACACACTGTATGCACGTAAACATTCCAGCACTGCCGTCAAGCCTCGCAAAAATGTGTCTTCGTTTCACTTTCCAACACACGCTCTACTCCCATGAGGGATAAACATCAGTCCTTATTGTTCAAAGCGAGTCAAACGCACAGAGACGACAGAGAGACACAGAGACAATGAGAGAAAGAGAGACATGCTCTGATCTCCTGCTGTGTTGTTGAGACAGAACTGCGGATAGTCCTCTTATCCTTGATTCTTATCCTCTCTCTTTTACTTCATTCATGTTTCATTTCATGCTTCGTTCACTCCATCATTTATTTACTGTATACTATCATAGGGTAGTGTTTTTCAATTAGGGTTGCCAGATTGCTTCTCTTGGTTTCGTCGAGACTCATCGTTTATGATCCAGTTGATTTGGAAACAAATAATTGTGCTGATACTTTAAATCCGGTCTGAGATGATCTGTGGTCAACTGGTTAGATTTTAAACACTGACTGAAGGACCGAAACAAACAATCCAACCTGGCAACCCTGATTTCTACATAACCGCCTCCTCAGCATGTGCATTTGTGCTTTACACAAACCCTAATTTTATTGGTTTGACATGAAAAAAAACTCAAGTAGGACTGAATTCATAAATCAATAATAGTAACTATCACATAACATCATTAATCTGAGGGGACGGTAGTTTTGCAAGGGGGTGATTTTTGTCATTTTTTTAAAACCAGGAAGTGAATTCAACTTTTTTTTCTAACCCAGTACAGTTACTAATCCAAATCCATATCTATCTGTAGCAGGGATTAGAAACATTACAGGGATGGAAATCCAACTACATTCTTCATTGAGCGTAATCAAAAATGCAAAGACATAATCACTGTGATTTTTCTCCAGAGTGACAACATTAATTCAAAAACCAGCAACCACATGGAATGTTCCGGGTTTGTACTCTATGGAAATGTTATCAGATATTACAACTAACATAGCGGTGTAATACGATGTCACTATCTGTATCTGTTTAGTGCTCCAAATACCCGTGTCTGTATCTGCATTTAAACCTGAAGTGGGCGTGGCTTAAACCACTGGCGAACACTGGGGGAAAAAATAGAGGTAGAAGTGGCAGCTCTGTCAACGTTGTGTTGTGAATTCTGGCTGTGACAGTTCCTTAACCTCAGCTACATCACTCCAGTTCATAATTGGTCTCAACTAGAGATGTGGGCAGGACTGTTTTTCTTAATCCAACTGTTGCAGTTGTTATTTTTGTTTGCACCTGTTTGTGATATTTGCCAACAAATTTATCTGGTTCTATTTCCAAAACTATAAGTACACCAGTAGCCTAATTTAAGCCACCTCAATCCTGACCAGGCAGTTACTAAGGAAGTTGTAAAGCACCACATGTTCATGTTAATGGTGGTATTTCTGTCACACAAGCTTCATATCTGTCCGCTCGCTCTCACCTTTTTTGTTGGGACCCGAGTCCAGTCTAGTCTCACCCACATTGCCATGACCTTCTGGCAAGTTTTTTTTTTTTTAAATTCGTATCTGCATTTGTATCCATTTACAACATATGATCTTTTCATTCTGAATAATATTTGGTACTCTTAACACTTGGGCATGAAGGGAAATCTGACTCAGTACCAGTGCTTAGTTATGGTTAGAATCACTCCTGGATTTAATTTTTACGACCCCTAATTAACTTTGTGAATAACTTATCACTAAAATATTGTTGTCGTCTCTTTTCTTTCTTCAAAAATGTTTTTTTTCTTTCCTAAAGACAGAATGAGTCCAAAAAAAAAAAAAACAACTGTAATACCATTTCCTCTGCAGGCAACAACATCTGCTCAGCCGTTAACCATTACACGAGTCCAGCGCACTTAAAAAACTTTGCTTTCATGTTCCTTCACCCTTCCTCTATCAGAAAATGTTTTGTTTCTGTTGCCTCATGAAAAACCATGAGACACACTCAGTCGAATATAAAACTGTAAGCTTTAGATACAAAAGAACAAATGAAGATAAAAAAAAATGAACAGTTGTTGATAGGCCTTACCAGAAGAGAACCTCAAATAACAAAAAAAAAAATTCGACGGAAACATTACAGCTTATAATAGCTTGCAACAGTCTCTAATGTTTCTCCATTTGTGTGTGTGTGTAGACAGAGAAAGATACAATGAACAATTGTGCAATGAACAAAAGCAACTGTGTGACAAATGGAAAAAAAAAACACTTAAGTAGAAAAGATAACTCTAATAATGTATTTGCACTATTTGTTACATGAGGACAAACATAATCTCTCTGGATATCACTAGAATATCTTTTATTTGTATTTTCTAATCTCCTGGAGAAAAGCGATACCAGTAATGATACTGTCATTTATAACAATCGCACTAGGAAAACAAATCTAACAAGTGACAGATCTAGAAACCCAACTCAGTACCAAAACTCTAAATATTTCCATTTCAATCCCTAGACGGTGCTTTTAATGTCCAACATCCTACTGTAGTATCTAAAAATAATCTTCAAACATGCCGTTTCTGTAAACAGTCCTTCTACCATGGCCCTAATATGGTCTCATATTATTATCTATTAGAAATAAAACACTAGGGGTGTGCTGTTATAGGAAAATAATCAACAGAAGTGTGGTCCGACATGAAGCGGAGTTACTGTTAGGATAAGATAGAACTTTATTCATCCCGAGGGAAATTCTTGAATTCTTGAATTATCACCTAGAAGATAATTATTTTCCAGTAACAGCACTACAAAGTGTTTTATTTCTCTTATACCACAGCAATTTGCCAACGATTACTTTTTTTAAATTAGCAAATGATACATCAGAGTATTTATCCATTTAGATTTACTTTATGTTCAATGTAACTCCCAAGAAACAAGTTAGTTCCTGTTATCACTTAGATCTGCATCTCTTTCTGTTCTCTCCTGTAGTTTATACTACAAACAGTGCAGCTTGTCATGCGATAGGGCAACCATAAGGCACAAATTCTATGCTCTGAAGACTTTCCCATGGTGGAAAAACTGTACTGTTGCAAAGCACTGATGCTGTAGAGTCCATAAAATTTAAATAAACATCTCCTAATAGAAAGCTTCACCATACCAGTGATTACGCATTTATCTTAGTTAAATAACAAGACCTTTTTAAATCAGTTATTTATTAGGCTTAGATTATGTGGAGATCACCTGACATGGTGCTAGTGCATGATATACACACGGAGATACACAGTACTGTGCAAAAGTCTTAGGCACATGCAAAGGAATGCTGGAGAAGAAAGATGCCTCCAAAAATAATGAAATTAAATGTTTCTACATTTAAAAAAAAAAATACTATAAAGAGCAGTAAACAGTAATAAATGAAATAAAGTTAATATTTGGTGTGACGATCCTTCGCTTTTAAATAAATAGTAGTCTCAGGTACAGTGTGTGCAGTTTTCTAAGGAAATGAGCTGTAAGTGTTACTGAGCATCTTGCAGAAGCAGCCACGGTTCTTCTGGAGACTTTGACTGAAGACTGAGACTTTGACTTTTGACTGAAGACTTTATTTCTGCAGCGAAACCCAGCAGCCTTCATTATGTTTTTTGTCTGAAAAGTGTCTCTTATGTATGCTCTTATTAATGCTGCTTTCTTTACTGACATACAAACATTTTTCTGTAACATTTAATTTTATGCTGGAAAACTAATGTTTGGAAATCTAAAATGTTTTCGTACTGAATCAATAGTGTAGAAGTCATAAAATAAAAATCTATAACAAAGTTTGTACTAAAAAGATAGGGTGCCTGAGACTTTTGCACAGTACTGTAATTAATCTAAAATACAACCCACAGACAAAAAGTAAACCTGTAGGTCACTTCAGTTGGAAAACAGTATACATGGCAACCCTGGCTCTGTGCTTTTTTCCCCCGGTGTTAAAGTGGATTTCCAACTAACATTCCTCTCAACTCCTGGCCAGTTCCAAAGAAAGATCTGAGGCCACAGTCATGCCTCTATCCTATTTAATCAAAAATATTTCCAACACAGCAGGCGAGCTCGATCCGGCATTACAAAATAAGGAATGAACCCAAAACACAAAACCTTTAAATCACAATTATAATTTAACACTCCTTCATCATATCGGTCCAAGTCAAATGCCAACTCAAACAAGTCACATTCCCTCAAATGAGCTGCTCTGACAGCCTACTAATCTGACTCCATTATCTCTTTTGCAGCACACACACACCTTACACGCTCACACACTTGGACCGTCTGGCACCCTTTCCCCCTCACACACTGTCATCCTCGTCACACACTCTGCCACGAGTGGCACCCCCACCTGCGAACTTGTTGCCACCGGTGCCTCCAGGGGACGACTAAACGCTCGCAAACTCCTCTGCCACATGGTGCGAACTGCTGTGACACTACACTGCCGAGGATTGTCACTGAGGAGCGGCGAGAGGTGGGAACGCTTTCACTCCAAAGACAACACCTCAAGTGTTCCACCGCAAGGGACGAGCTTACATCTCTCTCAGCCATGTTAGAGGGGAAAGGTGAGAAACATATCAGAGCATTGTAACCATAATTATATACCAAGTAACAAAAACGCGCTAGCTAAATGAATTCCTTTAAATAATCACATTTCTTTGCATTTAACGGTAAACTGCTTTTAAGAAAGCGAACAGTATCATTAATGCTACTTCATCGTCACATCACATAAACCACAAATATTATAGATTCATTTTAATTGATTTCCATACAGATTACAGTTTTCCTGTTGCTGTTATTTTTAAAAAAAATATATTTAAAAATATGTTTAAGGGAAAAATAGATTTAAGGTCAGAAATAAGCATAAGTGAGACACGCCTCTTTTTTCAGCAAACTCCGCCCCATGCATGCACATCTCACACAAAGCTGTCTGAATAGCACTCAAGTCTGTAGTTATGTCTGAGGTTTGACAGATAGATAGATAGATAGATAGATAGATAGATAGATAGATAGATAGATTTCAACATCACTATGCTAGTACACAAATATTTTGAATTCATTACTGTGAAATAAAACCTAAGCGCGACATAGCTATCATTAAATAAGTGTATAATTAACATCAGTAGACTGCATTGGTACCACAACACAACAAGGATGAATTCTCAGGTCAGAAGTTGTGCGTTATTTCCGTGTAACCACATGGTCAACACTGTAACATGAATGAAAGCTTTACATTAACGTGCATGTTCTTATACACTGTGGTTGCTGTAGCAAAAGCTCATTCACAGGGACGCTGCATAATCTAAGACTAGAAATAACTCGATTTTTTAAAGTGTACTGTTTAACAAAAAAAAATGTATAATTGTTGATGAGGTAATGGTTTTTTTTTTGTTAGTAAATATTTAACATTTACGGAATGAGTCTCAGGTGTCAGTGCTTTGTAACAGTCACGGTGCTCTGCTAAGTTTCCCAGCAAAGTCTTCAGGACAGAGGAGTTTACGCTTCCCGTTTATCGCTGCTATAACGTAAGTCATAAGTGGAATTAATTTGTTACATGCCTTCCACTATATTAAACCTAACTATAAAATGTTCAAATGCGTGACATGACGTTCATTAATAAAGGAAACATTGTAATCCTCTGCAAATCGCTAAGGTATAAGCGGAATAACAGGGTTATATGCAGTTATATGCAAATATGAAAATAACCCCCAATGCGATGGGGTGGGGCGGTGAACACACCACCCTGGCGTGGATTATTTCTATATAACCACAAGGTCTGTCAGGTGTCACACCTTATGTTTATGTTTTACTCTTTTATTGTTTTAGTGATTGAAGCTATTGTTTCTTAGTAAATTAGGTAAGGACTCACCTGGCGCCCAGGTGCTTCTCTTCGAGCTCGTAAGGCTTGACGAACCACTTGCCGATGCGCACAAAGTCCTTGTCCATGAGGCACCTGGAAACAGCACAGAGGAGCGATAAATTACTTCAAAGGGTGGTGTTTCAACGTCCATGAGGTGCTGAGCTCCAAACTGCTTTATTGATGAGTCACAGGGTGTGGGAAGTTTAAAGCCACTAGCGCCAGAAATTCTGCTCAACTAATCTACTGAATATACAGCAATTTACAAGAAACTTCTCATAAATGTGAACTCCTCTGGGTTACAGAGCAATGGTGGGAAGTTTGTGTTTGTATGTGTGTGTGTGTGTGTGTGTGTGTGTATAAGTCGTTTATAACTTTACCGTTCCAGTAGGTTGTGAACAGCCTTGAAGAGGAGTGTCCTGCACTCATAGGAAAGCCCACATTCCCACAGTCCCTCTTCAACCACTGCAAACATAAACACACACAAAATTATAATTAGTAACTTTAATTTCCCCAGTTCTATGGGTTGTGCGTTTTGAGATGCTTTTCTGCGCATGACGGTTGTAAAGAGTGGCTATTTGCATTACCGTAGCCTTCCTGTCAGCTCAAACCAGTCTTGCCATTGTCCTCTGACCTCTCTCACCAACAAGGTATTTCTGGTGCAGAACTGCCGTTCACTGGATGTTTTTTGTTTTCTGCACCATTCGGTGTATATTTCAGAGAAGCTGTGTGCGAAAATTCCAGGAGATCAGCAATTTCTGAAATGCTCAAAGCCTGTCTGGCACCAACAACCTCTTGACCTGTATCTAAATGATTTTCTGTATTGTGCTGCTGCCACATGACTGCCTGATTGGATGACTGCATGAATAAACAGGTATACAGATGTTCCTAATAAAGTGACCAGTGAGTGTATATGCTGTCTTTGAGCCATAAAAACACACTCTGTGCTGCTTAAACATATATTATCCTATTCAATAATAATAATAATAATAATAATAATAATAATAATACAGTGGTGTTGTACATTGTGTGATGCAATACTTATAATCAGTAATGAACAGTACTGCTAACTCCGCCCCCTAAGGACCATTAATTCTTTGAGCAGGAACCAAAGCTGGTATCTTTATCACAGGACTGGTGCTGATGGACAAAGCACTGTGTGTGTGTCTGTCTGTGTGTGTGTGTGTGTGTGTGTGTGTGCAGTGGAAAGATCCTTTTGTCCAGTCTCTACCTGGAGGGCATTTTGCTGATTTTGTGTGTGTGTATGTGTGTGTGTGTGTGTGTGTATGTGTTTGTTTGCTTAAAGGGTGGCGGCAGGCACATAAAGCCTGACAACGATATACACAAAACTATAAACACAAGCACCACCACATACTAGAGTCTGCATAAATATACAGAGATTAGCATATTCAGACAAATATCTCATTTAGGTGCATATGCATAAACACATACGCATGAACACACACACACACACACGCACACACACACACAGTGGGTGGGCAGGAGGGGCCAGGGAAGGGTTGCTACACGCGCACGTCTCTGAAGGTGGCTCAAGGGTTGTCATGTTCTTTTGCTTTGTTGATATTTCCCTCCATTTTTTTCCCTCTCCACGCCAGAGTGAATGAAATTTCCTTACTCGCCAGAATTCCCCTGTAACCATGGCAACACGGCCAGCGAGAACACACAGATCCTCAACGTTCGTTTTTCAACGCTGCCCCTCCCTCCTTCCTCCGCTGCTTCCAGCACTCCTGCTGCCTCTGTCTTCATCTTTCCCTCACACACACACACACACGCGTGTGCACACACACACTTCTCTTTCTCCCTCCACAGTAGATTTTCATCATGATCTCTCACAGATCCTCTGTCTCCCTTCTCTCTCTCTCTCCCTCCCTCTCTCTCATTTCCTCTTTCTCGTGCCCTTAATGCCAAGTCGTCATCTCACTCCATCCTGAACAGTCCTGAATTAACATTCAACACAACACATTACACAAAAATCACAAACCTAGTAGCCTAATGGGGCTGAGCAAGCATATGGAATGAAACTTTGCCCAGCAAAACTGCTTAGCAACAGAATGCCTCACGCTCGTACATATGATATAAATACACCAGCTCCTCACAGACAAGCAACTGTGCCTTGGTTGTAAATTTAAATATTTTGTCAGTTTTTCTCAGAAGCCATGAACGTCAATTTTATTCTCCTAAAGCTCGGTAATCAATAAATTGCAAATACGGTCAACTCCAGAATCACTGGAATCCTTCAAAAGAATGGATCAAAACAACTGCATAAAATAAACACTGTGCATAATTCATATTTTCCGCTCAAACAATCAAACAAGAAAATGATGCTTACCATTCCTATAACACAAGTCATTCTCAAAACAACATTTTCTTTCTAAAAAAACATGTGTGGCACCATCTGTGGCCGGGTGCTAAGGGAGCATAATGGACCAGCATGCCTGGGAGAGATGGCATGCTCTCTCTCCTATCAATCACAGCAACACTAGCCAATCATGTGCTTCCGTGAGCTCATGTATGAGGAAGAGGGCGGATAGCACTTTTCCTCCGAGTGTTTTCAGAGGTGATTCTAGGAACTGTGGGAGTCCCAGGCAGAAAAATGCAAGTGGCCCTTCTGCCGATTTTTCCTCTTTATTATCATTATGTTACCTGAACTCCTAGCTAGCTGCTTGCTTGCCAAAATGATGCTGGGCTAGCGCGACATGACTTTATGGCTACAGTTCTTTCTTAGATTATCTCCAACACTTAGCAGAGTTCTGCTTCCGCTTTTCCTCTTATTCTTGTTTTCTTTTTCTTTTCTGGCTAAAAGCGCAACAGTTCAAGATAAACTTGTGCGAGTTAGCGAGATAAAATGGGGCCCCCATTTAGACGGGGTTTTGGGCATAGCGTTGTACATTACACATTAGAGGATTCCGGGGAATTCTGCATTTTATGATTTGACACTTTCATGGCCTTCAGGGGCCCCTCCTCAAAACCCGGGGCCCCAAGCAATTGCGCGTCCTGTAGCTTCGCCTCTGAGTATGTTACACTGCCCTGTGACGAAGGAGTTTGGAAAAGATGCGGTTGGCTGGCTTCACGTGTCTCAGAGGAAAAATGTGTTAGCCTTCACCCTCCCCAGTTGGTAGCTGTTGTCGGACAGAAGAGAGCTGGCTGGTGGGTGGGAATTGGCAGGTGACCAAATCTGGGAGGAAAAGAAGAAACTTATCTGGCAAAAGTACTAGCACACCAGAAGAAGATTTTTTTTTATTAAATGCAGTTGGTGAAACTAGAAAATGTGAAACTAGAACTCTCAAACTTATACACTATTCAAAGTCATTGCGAGTATTGATTTTCTATATTTATTTTTGCTGTTTGTCACGAGGGACGCCAGTAATTCTGGAGCTGACTTTATGTAAGAGAAGGGTGTCTGTGATGCACAGGATATGACATCACGTCACATGAACACACTCCTGTAGTACACCTAAACCCAGCTTCAACCTTAACCTCAGAAGTTAAAAGCTAATAATTTTGCTCTTTTCACTGGTTCAAATAAGGATGTACATAGTGGATAAAAAAAGCATTTTAATTTGGACATTAAACATTCTTCTCCGTGAGTCATGCATTATACAGTAGATTAAGAAAAAAATTATATTTACTCATCCCTGTTCCCTCAACACCACCCCTATGAAATATTTGGAGTATTCCACTAGTCACAAGTTCAACTAGTTGCATCAGCCAAATTTCATGAAGATCATGGAAAGAAGAAAATTATGTTTGTTTTTTTTTTCTTTTTTTTTCTTTACTTTTCAAATAATAACAATGTGACATTAAGTAATGAGGTCACTCTGGAAGTAAAACCATACCAAAAGTATAGATTGAACAAAATTATTGATTAAATAAATCAATAAAGAAAGAAAGTAAATCATTAGAATGTCCTTAACGTCCCAGTGCCATTATCATGGACGCTAGTTAACAACATTTTGTGTATTTGCTCATTCATGTTACTTCCAACCCTGGGACTCATTTAAGCAGCCATTTTATATACCTGTTGTCCTTTTTTGTTGGTTATTAATGAATTACAAGGGCGAAATGGCACACCGATTGTGAACGCACCCACACAGTCAAATCATACACAGGCAGTTTATCACCCTGATAGCATCTCATGATAGCAGCGTTGTATTGAACTGGATGGATTATCCTACACGACAGACGCCACTGCAGAATGAGGTTGCAACACGGTTTCACTTCTGTGTTATTAAACTGCGGTGCTAGCACTGGCGAGTGTGCTGCGTATACAGTATGTGCAAGCATGCATGTGTTTGTGAGTGTGGGTTTGTGTATGTGCTGAAGTTACACAAAGAGTGCCTAGTTGGCTGTTCCACGCTCGAAATATAATGTGTAGAAGTGATTTGTGTGCAAATTACATCTCCGACGTCTCAGGCATGTAGACATGTCACAGCCAATCCCTTATTTCCTCTACTAATAGACACTTTTAAAAGAATGGCTCTGCTTGGTGGACTGGTTACACCTTTTCTTACTTGAGTTTGGTGTATATTGTGTGGGAGGGGGAAAAAAACGTGACAGATCACTATCTGTTAAGAGTTCTGCTCTTGCAAAATTGGTAGACGCAGCTTGAGTTGGCATTTGTGCAAAAGCACTATCTTTACCTTTCCGTTTTGACAAGCGTCTAACCGATTTTCACTTCCATGCTCTCTGTGTTTGACTTGTGTGTTTCTAAGAAGCATTAGAAAAAAGAAGGAATACATTTGAAAGTGTGCATGGGTGTGAGGGCAAGAGTGCATGTTTATGTCAGTGTTCTCCAGAATTTATCCAGTATCAGTATCTGTCTGAGAATCAGCAAAAAAAATCTGCCGATCTCAGAGAGGGGGGAAAAAAAAGAATCCAGAGTAACAAGCCAACATACTATATTTTCAATTTAAAGTTATACATATAGGAAACAGTATTGTTTACATATTGATTTTACTGTATTTGTCATGAATTTTGTTCTTTTATTTTAGATTTTGCACACATTTGCATTATTATCATTATTTGATTTTTTGTAAGCTGCGGTTTTATTTAAGTCATATTATTGGCTATGTATTTTTCCCTTAGGATAGTCGAGCGTTTTTTATTTTATATGATCATCTTAAGTGACTTGCTTTATTTTAAAATGTTCTACTTTAGTATTTTTTTTAAAAAAAGCAACCCTGACCAGGATAACACAGTTACTGAAAGTGAGTGAGTGAGTGATATTTTTCCTTTGTTCCTCCCACAGTTAACAATTTTTGAGTAATTCTGTAGTCGACTACTCCCAACGCTTTAAAATGATTAACAGACTGTTTGTTATTTTAAAATAAACAATCTGACACATCCAGCTTTTTGTGCTTTACTTCACATCACCAGTTTAATAACAGAAACACACAATCTCCATTTTTAGGCAAAAAAAAATAGAGTGACTGAATAAAGTTAGTATTTAAATGCATTTGAATATTAATGAACCTGTAATGTTATACTGCCACTGACAGAACAGCCTAACCTTCTAATAATGTTCTCAGTTAGCTGAGAATGAGAAGACGAATTCAAGATGCACGAAAACATGCAATCTGATGCTTCTGAATTTCTTTTTTTTTTTTTTATTCAAGCTCTACAAGCTGTAGAAATTTTACACCCCTTCAGGCAATGTCAAAATGTTATTATAAACTTACTGCATCAGATAGTTTAAGACAGTTTTATTTGTTTCTACAATTTTTTTTGTCTTTCTTTATTTAAGCTCAATTATTTCTATATATACAGTCAGGTCCGGAAGTATCTGGACAATGACGGAGTTCTTGTGATTTTGCCTTTATACACCACCACAATGGATTTGAAATAAAACAATCAAGATGTGATTGAAGTGTAGACTTTCAGCTTTATTTTAAGGGGTTCCACAAAAATATGGCATTTACCATTTAGGAATTACAGCCATTTTCAACAAAGTACCTCCATTTTCAGGGGCTCAAAGGTATTTGGACAAAGTGACATAATTGTAAATATAACCATAATTTTAATACTTGGATGAAAATCCTTTGCAGTCAATGACTGCCTGAAGTCTGGAGCCCATGTTCTCAAAACTCAAATTC
>CM041001.1:4898260-4930051 GCA_022985145.1 Pangasius djambal | reverse complement strand
AAATATGGCATTTACCATTTAGGAATTACAGCCATTTTCAACAAAGTACCTCCATTTTCAGGGGCTCAAAGGTATTTGGACAAAGTGACATAATTGTAAATATAACCATAATTTTAATACTTGGATGAAAATCCTTTGCAGTCAATGACTGCCTGAAGTCTGGAGCCCATGTTCTCAAAACTCAAATTCTGAGTTTCCTTCCTGGAGATGCTTTGCCAGGCCTTCACTGCAGCCACCTTCAGTTGCTGCTTGTTTGTGGGTCTTTCTGCCTTCAGTCTTGTCTTCAGTAAGTGAAAAGCAGCTCTACTGGGTTGAGATCAGGTGACTGACTTGGCCATTGAAGAATATTCCATTTCTTTGCCTTCAAAAAGTCTTGAGCTGCTTTCGCAGTATGTTTAGGGTCATTATCCACCTGCACTGTGAAGCGGCGTCCCATCAGTTTTGTAGCATTTGGCTGAATGTGAGCAGAGAGTAGAGCCCTATACACCTCAGAATTCATCTTACTACTTCTGTCAGCAGTCACATCATCAATAAACACCAGTGAGCCCGTTCCATTGGCAGCCATACATGCCCATGCCATAACACTGCCTCCACCATGTTTAACTCATGATGTGGTATACTTTGGATCATGAGCTGTTCCTTTCTTTCACCATACTTTTCTATTTCAATCATTCTGGTACAAGTTAATCTTGGTTTCATCAGTTCAAAGAATCTTATTCCAGAACATGGGAGGCTTTTTTAGATGTTTTCTGGCAAAGTCTAATCTGGCTTTCCTGTTCTTGAATGTTATAAGTGGTTTGCACCTTGTTGTAAACCCTCTGTATTTACATTCATGAAGGCGTCTCTTGATTGTAGATTTTGACAATGATACGCCTACCTTCTCCAGAGTATTCTTGACTTCTGTTGATGTTGTGAAGGGATTTTTCTTCACCAAGGAAAGGTTTCTGCGATCATCCACTTTAGTTGTCTTCCGTGGTCTTCCAGGCCTTTCGATGTTGTTGAGCTCACCAGTGCTTTCTTTCTTTTTAAGAATGTACCCAACTGTTGATTTGGCCACACCTAAGGTTTTTGCTGTCTCTCTTATAGATTAATGTTGTTTTTTCAGCCTAATGATGGCCTCCTTCACTTGCATTGAGATCTCCTTGGACTTCATATTGGTAGCTCCAGTCGAACAGCTGCCAAATGCCAACTCAATACTTGATATCAACTCCAGACCTTTTAACTGCTTCATTTTGAAGTCTTGAAGTAACGAGGGAATGGACCGCACCTGGTCAATTAACTTCTTGTCAGTCAATTGTCCAAATACCTTTGAGCCCCTGAAAACGTAAGTACTTTACTTAAAATGGCTGTAATTTCTAAATGGTAAATGCCATATTTTTGTGGATCCTCTTAAAATAAAGCTGAAAGTCAACACTTCGATCACATCTTGATTGTTTTATTTCAAATCCATTGTGGTGGTGTCTAAAGGCAAAAATCACAAAAACTCTGTCATTGTCCAAATACTTCAGGACCTGACTGTATATGCTCACTACATAGGGTATAACAATACGACACTGTAGACACGATGAAGTGTGCTACATGCCGGACAGGCAGGCAGACAGGCAGGAATATTGCCTGGCATTTTTGTTGAATGATAAAGTCTGCATTCAACATTGTCTCAAGTTTCACGAAGATTAAAGTATTGACACCCTCCGCTTTGGGTTTGGGTTGTTTACTGTCATTACAACAGGACAGTTCACTGTGCTTCAAGTTCTCAATATTTAAATAAAAGACAAGCTATAGTTCAGGCCATGTGTGTTCATCTTCTACGTCCTTTTTTTATTCCCCCTCCAAAATATGTATCATCTGTCATCTGGCTCCCAACACAAACATGTGCTGATGGAACTGGGTCGTAACGTGCTGTTCCTATCCTCTCCCTGAGCACTTCCTCACTCCGGCCACTAGCTGGAGCTTCGAGGCGGGGGGTGTGTCACCACACACAAAGCTGCTATTGACCGGAGAAGCCCCAGAGCCGACGCCAGTGTGCTTCCTGAAGCCTATTTGAGCGATGGAGGTGGGGGCATGCTTGGGCCAAAGCACATGTGTTGCTGCTTTTTGAATTCTCTCTAACAGTCTGACACACTTCTCATTTCCCCCAGAAAACCTTTTTTAAAACTCACAATCTTACTGAGTCAGTAAATAATGCATTCATAGGTGCTTATCTTATTGTTATGAAGCAAAACAGTATACAAATTCACAATATACAACAACCCAATTTCATATTTTCTAATATTTTAAGATTTAAAAAAAAAAAGAGGGTCAAATCATGTAGTATATATCTACTCACACACTGTAGTATGAACAAGCTATCAGTTTTAGTTATAGTTTAGCAGACATTTTTCTAAACATTTTTGTTCCAGAAAATTTGGCTGTAAGAACATTCAAGCCGACAGATTTTGTGTTTTATACGACATCTATGCTCCTTTATATAACAACATTTCTGACATTTTCTGTAACATTGCTACAACAATTGTCAAAGCAATACATTATGTATAGCTTTTGTTTTTATTTGCTGAAAGTTAGTTTTGTACTAAACGTTCTAAAGTTAACTTACGAAACTTTCATGTTCTCTGACACCTCGGGGAAAAAGAAACACCCGAAGCTGAATTTGAATTTTTTTTTAAAAATTTCCTTACAAATTTCCTGTATTTGTATATTGGATCTATATATCCTTTGATTTTCAGGTCTTATTAAAACATTTTCAAACAATTGAAAAATTGTATCATTATTACCGTGTGAAAATTCAGTTTGTGGACATTCTGGTTGTAAAGATTCAGCAACCTTTGGCCTTGACAATGTGTTGTGATTGGCCAGAACTGAGTTTGTAAGAAATAATAATAATAATAATAATAATAATAATAATAATAATAATAATAATATTAACTTTATCATTCTACATTTTTGCCAAACAAAAGTTTTGTTTTTGGCACAAAGCAAAAAAAAAAAAAAAAAAAAAGGCTGAAAATCAAACTGTTTTTGTTTTTGCTGTTGCTGTTTTGTTAAAGTAAATGTCAAGAGACGTCAAGAGTTTAGCCTAAACACCACACCAAACATATTATGGAATACAGGTCTACGCTTTGGAAGCTTGTACTTGCTCTAGTGTTGTGTTTCAATAAATTCCTGTTCCAAATCAATTCTCCACATAAATGATTTGCTCAAAAAGAATGATAAATCCGCAAATCACCTATCACTAATCTAGACACCACTTGGCCATTTGGTCTTATATTAAATAGTGACTAAGATTGAATGAACTGATCAGACCTTGTTAGCACTATACTACACATCTGAGCTTGACGTGCCTGCAGATTTATTAATGATCAGGGAGCTTGCGAGCTGATAAATGTCTAGATTCACAGAGAGAGAGAGTGAGAGAAAGAAAGAGGCCCCTCAAATGCTAATGGTGCAAGACCGCTATTAGAGGGATTAACAGGAGGATAACAGAGCAGTTCTCACAAAAGGGAGGATGTGGATGCCTTCAAACTGGCACTGCTAACTGACAATTCTACTCAATTTCACTTAAAAAATTTTTATCAGTCAACACAATCTGCGAGGAACTGAAAATCAACCGCAAGGACAGACTGATGACTTCACTAAATCAGAATAAATATTTTTGCACAATATTTTTACAGGACTGACAAGCTGAATATAATAACTGCACATCTGTAAGCTCCAGCTTCTCCTGTACACCCACAAGAGAAGTGCACTCAACCTTCCCTATCAGGTCCCAATGAATGATAAAAGATTCATGTAATTAGTGCAATATTAAAGTTACATAGGACTTGGTACTGAGCTGTGAGGTACGCCTAGAGCAGAGTTGTCAAACATAAGGCCCATGGTCTGAGTTCTACCTGATAAAGGTTGTAATTCGGCCCAACAAATTAATTTAGAATCCATGTTCTCAATTAAAATTGTGCTGTGGACAGTAATTGAATTGAAAGATTAAAAAAAAAAAAGAAATAGAGCAATAAACCAAAGGCCAAAAACCTATCTAGTGTCCAAAAGAATTTCCAGGTTTCCCAGCAATGGGGGTGAATACTTATGCAGTCACTACTGTTACATTTTTTATTAGTTGTTTGTAATTAATTTTGCAAACTATACTGATGTTTTCCATCCATTTCAATATTATGTGCTATTTTGTGGAGATTCATAATATATAATCCCAATTTCAGTTCCAGGTTTTAACACTACGAAATGTGGGAAAATTCCAAGGGGGTGAATACTTACGCAATATAGCAATATATGTTTTATAATATGTTTTTTCTTTCTTTTTCGTGAATGAATGCCATCTGTTCATCTGTCATGTAGATGATGGAAATGGAGATAAATAAACACATCTGTGTGTTACTGGTCACTAAACATTTTTTTTTTTTTTTTAGTCCTGCCCACTTGACTTTGGACTAAGTGTAATGTGGCCTGTTATCTAAAATGAATTTGACACCCCTGGCCTAGAGCGTTCTCACATGAAAAACAGTAATACCAAAAGAGAGCATCCAAAAATATCCCAAAAGCAAGCTGTGGACGTTTTTTTAAAAGAGGCTGTCTACTCGACAGGAAACAGGTACGGTAAGTTCTGTTGAAAACTGACATGGAGGGAAAAAAACGAGAAGCACATTTCCTGTTATGGTCAGATACTTGGTTGCAGATGTAGGTGAGAAATCCCTCTGAAAATGTATCTGACATGGCAAGCGATTTATATCTACTCACTCAGCAGGGTAGGACATATCATGTAGACCTACATTACACTTAGAAAAGACAAAAGTATTTTATATAATAATGTTCTAGGCATTAATGGGTTTTTATTAATATCACTCCTATTATGTTTGGTATTATGGTTGATTTTTTTTTGTTAGAAAAATGTCTCATGAGGCATGTAACAGAGCTTCACTATACGGACAAAATATATACGGACAAAAAAAACTATTTTTTTTTTAGGCTATGTTAATGGGACAATCTACGCAGACGTACCTGGATTGCCTGAGATCACTGAACGCTCACAGAACACATTTGCATAATGCAGGCTTCTGCGGTATCAGTACTGCAAAGGCCAATATAGCGATAACATTTGACATATGATAAATTGTGGTGCCCTAGAACCTAATTACAAAAAGACAAGCCTTTTCAACGACAGATCGCAGTTGCATCTCCAGGCCACTTCCTGTAATCAGTATCATGTTTGCTGACAAAATTGCTCCTGCGTTCCACAATGGCGCCTGTTCAAGACGCTAAGACTGAGAAAAGCTTACAGTCATGCAGTTGCCTGTGTATGATTCATTAGCCATTGAATAAAGAGCTCAAACAGCAACAGGGTCTAAACCAGCAAAGCGATCATGCTGCAAGCACCAAGCCTGGGAGATTTAGCATTGGCAAGCATCCACAAGCGCCAGTGTTCACCCGGCCTGGCACATCAAGCACTCTGCCTTTTTTTTCATTCCCAGCTGGAATTAACGGATGACTGAGGAACTCAGCTCCTCAGGAGCCCTCCTGTTCCTCCCACTGTCTTTTTTCATTACGCTATTATTCTACTCATCTAGTGCAATTCAACTGGTGGATCTTCACTAAAGCATTAACACTGAAACGGCTACACATCAGTATTCAGACCTCCGACCCCCTGTTTTTGTGTAAAACAGAGGTGTGTCTCAATGGGATACTTGCACTCAGGGCTATGACATATTTCCTTTTTGAAATAGCGTGAATCTCGTGTCTCCGGGAGCACTGTTTACATTCGGCAGTGTGACAAGGGAGCAATGTCTAACATTTGGGTTTGTTTTTTTTTCAGTCTTACAAGCCGTAGTGTTGGGCTGGCTTAGCTTGGGTTAGCTTGGGTGTTCATATCTATTAATAGGTATTTTCATACCTTCATAGTTGTTCATGTATGACAAAGCACACAGCCATACACCTTTTTTTGTCCTTACTAAAAGGAGCTTTGCAAGTGTTCTTACATAAACAATGAATGTCACTGAATTTTGTTTTCGAGCGCTGCTGCAGACGCCGGGTGTAAAAAAGCACCGTTGCCATTATAGTGGACGAGCCAGAAGCAGAAGTGCCGTTTTGGTTATAACGTGGAAGCGTTTGTGCAAGTAGCGCATTACACACGATTCGATAAGTTCAGCACTATTGGCAGACAATTTATATTAAATATGTCAGGACTGATATTGAGATATTTCTTATCTCCAGGACCAATTTTTAAAGTTGTGAACGAAAAACCTTATGAATAAACTTCAGATAGCAGATGAGTGCTTGGTCAGTTTATCCTTCAGACTGTTGGAGAGTGCATCAAATTAACAAAAACACTGGCATTATTTTATTCATTTGCAAAACAAATGAGCATTATAAAATTATATCCCACGCACACGTTACAATTTTATTTCATTACACTGATTTAGCATTGCCTCGCTTTATTAAGTTATGTGTACCAGTAACCATTAGCATGCGATATAAAAACAAATAAAATGCTAAATAATGCCATCTTATAAACTAAAGTAAATGCCAACTAAATAATGCCATCTTATAAATGCCATCTTATAAACTGCCAAATAATGCTAGATGAAAATAACCAAGAGTTATATTTGATTTATTTCAAATATGCTTGCCATTTTCTCTTTCATATATTATTATATATCTATTTTATTTTCACTTTTTAAATTGTCCCTTGCTTTGATATTTTACTGTATTACATTCGACATCAAAGACATAAACGGCATCTCCCTATTCAGTCCGCATTTTCTATCCCTATTTTTTTTCCAGGTTTAAAGGCAAGTTCTTGTGCTTAACATTGGTAGTCTAGGGTCTACTCAAGAACAATCTGGCAACCTCAGAATTCTGAACTACACGAAGGTAATTTGCATAATCTGAATGGGAAGCCCAGAAAATCGATTTAAGCAGCTGCATAGATGAAGTCTAAATATGCACAAACTTCTCAAAACAAATGCTGACGTAACTTTTGGATTTAAGTCGCCAATTCTGAATGTAGCCTGAATGAATTGTGCTTCTTAACGATGAACGATGCTGCATTACTCGATTCCAGATGGTGTGACTGATCTGACAGGCTCAAACATGGTTCAAGAAGGGGGTAGGGTTGTAGAGGTGAAAGGTCACTCTAGAGTTCCACCTCTCATCTTACCCCTTTCAAATAAGCAGTCTTTCCGAGTGCCAAACTGCTCAGTGTGTCTCCCCACCCCCTTGCACACTTTCCTTGCTTCAGCCCTACCCCAGTGCAATCTATTTATCCCATTTCCCTCCTCCCTTCTCTTCTTCTCTTCCTTGCTGCAAAGAACCCGGCAAGCTGCCACTCCCACGAGCATCTGTTCACTCTAGCCCCCGTTCGTCCTCCACAACCTTCTGCACGCCACTCAGTCACCTGAAATCTCTGACTCAGCCGTTTCACAACAAGCCAGTCCTATCCAATGCCATCCCAGATATTCTGAGGCAGTGGGTAGAGAGAGAGATCTGTATTCCTAATACAGAGTAATTGCTGGGAACTGAGATAGCACTCACCATTACTGCAAAAGGGCAGCATAAGAACAGCACCGCCCCTAAAAAAATGGGTGGATTGGACATGGCTGCTGCAGAGTGGCCTCAAGAGCACACAAGCCATTGAGCTTATGACCTGGTCTTACTCCAAGTAGGGCGGAGAGGGCGAGAGTTTATATTTGAGTCATACTGAGTGCCTGAAGCCATGAGAGCCCGCTAATACACAGATAGGCTTGGATAGGATCTTTAGGTACCTCCTTCTGAAAGCACTCTGGAGGAAGAAAGAGGCCACTAGTGGGTTAAGTGGTCACCTGTAGTGGACATAGTGGGTTTCAAAGCAAATTTCCAAGCTTACATTTCTTTTTTTGTTGTTGTTTTTTTGAGTGGTGATTTTAACAATAGGTACTGTCACAGAAATCTGAATGCAGATCCCTAATGAGCAAGCCAGAGGCGACAATCAGAAGGAAAACCTCCCTGAGGAAGAAACCTTGAGAGGAACCAGACTCAAATGGGAAGCCAACCTCTTCTGAGCGATGGATAGTGAGATTATAAATCAGTACAGTACACAGGTGTAGAAAAGGTGTAAAATCAAACAGTACTAACTGCGTTTACAGGATGTTCAGTATGAGTAAATTGTGAGTAAGAGTCCTGACATGGGCACAGGACAGTGTTTATGATTACTGCAGCAGGTACAAAGGTGCAAATCTACAGTATCTAGGGGGAGACTAATTGTTCTTGGGAAGTGCAAATACAAAAGCAGAAAGCTCCAAGCTGAAGCAGAGCATTTACATATAGGTGAGATTTTTTAGTGAAAAGAAGAAATTGTACCTCTGATTTAGTGTTTATATACAAACACTCAGAACTGAAAAGTGCTGCAAAGGAAATGTGCCGTATCTTACAGTATAACAAGGCAACAGTGTAAAACATGAGGGAAAAATCAACTGAAAAAAGTTGATTGAAATACTATTTTGTGGTTTTTTTTTTTTTACGATTAATATCTTAAAATACAGCATTCATCAACTTTGGTTATCCAACACACTATATGTCTTTTTGTCATAAATAAAATTTCTGTCCTCTCTGTTGTGTCCTAAAGGTGTGAAAACTTTTGCACTTGACTTTATATGGTATTATATATGGTAGTATATAAACGCAGAATATTGTAAGATTTGTGACAGCTTTGGATAGTTATGTATGCGCGAGAGGGAAAAAGAGTGGGTGTGTATGTGTGTGTGTGTGTGTGTGTAATATGAGAGGCGCATTCATTGCAATCCCTAATCACATTCAGGATAAAAAAAAGTTTTCCCTTTTGTTAGTTTAAAAAAATTTTTCTGCGCATATTTAAATATTTTTCAGTGCATTATTTTTAATAAACTTTATAAAAACACAGACGGACAGCGTATGCTATTGCAACAAAATAACGGCTACAAAAATAGCTGTTTGAAACGTGCGCTTTGTGAATGCAGGCATTTATGAGACAGAGCCTGCAGTTTCATTGTGAAAAGGCTTCTTTTCGGGAGTAAAATAAAATGAAAACTAATTTTGTTCTCCAGCACATGGACGTACAGTGTCCTCGGCTCAGAGAGAGACTGGGAGAGAAGAAAAGGAGGTAAAGAGGGAGAGAGGGAGGGGTAGAAAGAGGAGAGAAAGACAAATCTGGAG
Source organism: Pangasius djambal (assembly GCA_022985145.1). Classification (NCBI taxonomy): domain Eukaryota; kingdom Metazoa; phylum Chordata; class Actinopteri; order Siluriformes; family Pangasiidae; genus Pangasius; species Pangasius djambal. The sequence goes on along the minus strand of CM041001.1, from coordinate 4,920,883 downwards.
TCAATTACAGAGAGTCAGGGCTGTTACATAGTTTTTTTGGAGTGACTCAGACAAAGCTCCTGAGATTCTCTCTCTCTCTCTCTCTCTCTCTCTCTCTCTCTGGTGTCGTGTTACAGGAGCCTGTTCTTTCAGACACGAGTGCAGTTTGAGCTTTAAATGCGTCCTTAAGCGCTGATGTTAGATCTGTTTAACTGTTGAGTTTTGTTCGTTTTCGAAATTAAAAATAGAACCTTGTATTTAAAAAAAAAAAAAGATTCATTTAAAAACGAAGCTAGTGTTGGTTTTTCATATTCACAAGCTATGCCTAGGTTATTTTGAATAACAACAAAACCAGCCCAATGGCCAGTCAAAACATGTATGAAAACCCAAAACAAAATTCTTGGCCCTTCAATCATTGGCAAATATATTGTAGTATTTACAATTAACATCATGCAAAGCATTTAGCACAAAGCCGTTTTTAAACCGTGCTGTTTTTCTAAATAGCTCTAAAATGCTCATGTATTACTAATATATATATATATATATATATATATATATTGTTGAATTCTTGAATCTGCTTGTTCAGAAGGTGTTTAATTTTCTCTGACAGCTGAAATTCGAATCCCAGCTCGTTATCAGGCAAATCCCAATACGTTATCGTTTCTATAGTAACAGTTAACTCACAGCCCCTTGTATGGCAAACGATCTACATCATCTAAAACAAATAATAAACAAATCTAAAAAACCTGTTCCTATTTAACATAGACAAATTGTTGCTATGGTAGCTTTTCTGTAAGGAAATGTGTATTTAACATATATGGATATGGAAGGAGTCTCCTGTGTCTGTGCTTTCAGAGGTTTCTGCGCTTTTCAGTTTCTCACTAACAGCTGTGAGAGAGGCTGGTGCGGGAAGAACTGCGTTTGGCCATAATAACTGCCATAATATAAGTGATAACGGGAACTAGCTTGTCTCGCTGATGTTCCACAATATTAAACGCAACTATGAACAGTTAGAAGTACAACGTGTCATTCTTAAATAAATTGTAGTCACTGACAAATTGCTGCTGTAGACGAGGAACAAAACATTTTGGGAACTTTGCTGTTTTAGGAAAATAATCAATTTCAGGGCGACAACAGTAACTAGGCTTTTCGTCAGGCCTTAGCATCAGGATCACTCGCTGTCATGTTTTATTCCTTGCTTGTTAGAAATTTAAGCTATTGAAAACCAGATGAGTAAACACACACACACACACACACACACACACCCTAAACCACACAAATGCACAAGCCACTTTTACTACTGTTGCTCTCTCTGTTGCACTACAGTGTAACCAGGTCCACTTCCACAACTGCTGCTCATGTATTGACAATAAAGTTTGACTTTGACTTTTGAAACCAATTCACTGATACAAAACAAATATTGTATATTTCTTTAGTAAAGGCAGTGTATTGGAACTTCACATGCAACTACATAATAGACTACACGTTTATTCTTTACATTAAAAAGCTCTATAACTTACCTATTTCACTCTAGCCCATATACTGTACATAACAGACAGCCAAACATTCATATAATTAAGTTATTTCATACAAATAACTGGTGGAGAGGAATGCTATGCTATCCCGTATCAGCAAGTCAAACGTTGCTTAATTCCAAGGGAAAAATATGCACATGGCAACGCCACCTAACAGTAACACGGTGAACAATACACCATTTTGGGCTTCTTTATCACATGCGCATGTTTACAGAAATAATATATTACTAAAAACTTAAATGAAGATTTAACACATTACATATTTTTCAAGATTTGTAATATTTTAAATATACAGGGATTTCGCATGAATGGCAACGCTAATATATCTGCCCCACATAATGCGAGCTAAACCCTCAATCTCACCTACCATGTCCTAAATCTGCCCTTAGGCTCCTTCCTGCACTCCGTATCTGACCCTAACTGCCCTCTCTTGTTCAGAGAGATAATGCGGCTGCGTTTACAGCCAAATACGTGTTGCCTGTCTGACAACACTCATGCATCGAGCAAGTGCAACTTAGAAATGATTCTTTAGGCTAATGGCAGCATTCCAAACCATGGAAAGTGTGCATGAGCCTAGTTCACTTGGAAGGCACTATTTGGCTCCAGGGAATATGCCAACTATGTGAAACAAGTACTAAACAAAAGTGTCAAAAAACCCATCGATTTCATAAATAAGAATATTCTCTGGCAGTAATGTTAGCAAGCTAGGTTGTTTGAGAAACTTCTCTAGTTATAGCTAGCTACTGTAGCTTTGTTTAGAGTCCAGTGTTATCTAGTTAGCTTTATGAAATTTCGCTGTCAGCTTGCAATATTGTTTGGCAATTTTCTCTAGTTTTGATTAGCTAGGTTTGGTTTTGTTTCTTCTTACTAGCTGGCTAGTTTGTTTGGGGGTTTTGTTTGTGTTAGCTGCCTAGCTTGCTTTGTGGATTTTCTCTAATGTTAGCTAGTTAGCTTTGTTTGTGGATATTACATAACTGTAGCTAAATATCCTTGTTTAGAATATTCTTTAAAGTGAGTTAGCTAGCTTTGTTTGCTAATTATATCTAGGGTTAATTAAGGATAGTATACTGGCAGTTAGCAATCTTTGGGATAATCCTTAATCTTTAATAGCTAGTCAGGATTTTGGAATTTCTCTAGTGATGCTAGGTTGTTTTGATGATGTTCTGTACTGTTAGCTAGCTAACTTTGTTTGGGGAATTGCTCTTGTGTTAGTTAGCTAACACTTTGCAAGTTTTCTTTAGCGTTAGCTGGCTACATTTGGTATTTTTCTCTAGTGTTAGCTACTTAGCTTTGTTTAATTATATTATCAGTGGTAGCTAACTGTTTTTGGTTGGGCATTTCTTTAATGATATATAGCTAGCTTTATTTGGAGGTTCGCTCTAGTGTAATCTAGTTTCTTTGGTTTGGCTTTCTATCTTTGGAATATTCTTTACTGTTAGCTAGTTAGCTTTGTGGAGTTTTTTTTCTCCTAGTGCTAGCTAGCTTAGGTTTGCCAGGGGATTCTTCTCTGCTTAGCTTTATTTTGGGGGATTTTCTCTGCTGTTTGCTAGCTAATTTTATTTGGAGATTTCAAATTATTTCCATGAGCTTGTATTTGTTTAATGTTGGTCCAGAGAGGAAGACAGAGAAGGAGAAGAAAGGGGAAAAGACTGAACCTCTGCCAACTATCACAATCGTGAGAGGACAGAAAAGAGAGAAAGGCCAGCAGAGTGATCCAACACGGTTACATCATTTGACAGTCACTTATCTTCTCTGCTCTAGCTCAGCCAGCATAAGTATACACACACACACACACACACAGACAAAAAAATGACCCACTTCTATGATTGCTTTGTGCTCAGGGATGACATAAGCATAACATTTCAAATCTTTAATCCTTTTTCTATACACCAAAAGAAATCAATCATTGAAAATACTCTTAGGTGCAGGCACCTACTGTAAATCCCAAACACTCTTAAATTTACAAGCTGTGAGTTTTTAATGCTTTTAAAATCGAACACAAGAAACACTCTTTAAATATTTAAAAGGGCTTTTTTTCCCCCAACATGCTTCCAATAACCCAATAACCAGAACCCCAATGCCATCATCTGAAAGTGAGTCCAACACAAGATTAATTAGCCAAATTAAACCTCACCAGCAGCCAAGAATGACTATAAAGCAGGCGTTGGATTTACCTTCCAGGCCAACAGCACACACTAAGTCATGTTGTTTTCGTGCGCTATACCAATATCCTCACAGCTGCGCCATGCCTGTGGATGGAAGTCTAGACTTCTTTATTTCTCGGAGTTTGGAAGCTCACACACACCTGCTATTTAACCTCCCCGATTCAAAATATTCAGCAGGAGTTTACTGCTAACCATTTCCAAAGCTGAGACAAGTGCAAACCTGATTCTACTGTTACTACAGCCGTACCACAGAGCTGCGGTGAGCCTGCGGGTAACAACGGCTTGTATCTGCTTGCAATACCAGTTACATAAAAGACATGAATAAAGTTGCATAAATCCACCGGAGACAAAAGGGGGAAAACATTCGACACAATTTATAGGCCATCGTTTAACCCAATAAACTCCCAGAATCCATACTTACATACTTGGTACTCCTATTAGTTTCGCTACAGTATGCAATAATTCATAGTAGTCACACGCACTCGTTTTAATACTTCATCATTTTTATGGTAAGAACTCACATGGAATTGTATGGCGGATGCTCCTTATCCATATAAAGAGATAAAAGAAATGATATGGTGAAGTTTTCTGTGAGGAGACGCTTATGTAGCATTTTTGGAAGGAGTCTCCAGTATCAGTGCTTTGTAACAGTGCGATTCCTCTGTAGGAATCCTCTCAGATGCTTTATTAAAGGTAGGCACAGCTGGAGTACGGCAAAAGTATTTGATTTCTGTGGGAAAACCGCAGACCTGGCAAAGGTGGGAAGAACGCGGGACTGTCCGCTGTTCACGCCTTTTAGTCAGACGTCACTTCCTCCGAAAGCTGCAAACTCCCGCCCACAGTCTTTGATTGACATGTCTATCTCATTGAGAGTGAAAATGCAAATGAGACTGAAAAGCCGTTTTATTTTTGGCTGACAAAGTGCAATCACAAATGAGAGGATTACTACTGTATTTTTCAATGCGACAGACTCAGACGAGTTTAGACACTGAAAATGAAATAGACTTCAAACAGACTTTGCATTTGCATTTGAACTTTGGCACCCATTTGTACTTCGCTGTGCACAAAAGTGCAAATGCAAATACAAGTTTTGCAAATTTATTTGAATTATGTCTCTTAAGGGAAATGCAAGTGCCAATATATGTTTTCTAGTTAGCATACAGATTTGAATACAGGCCGAAATATGCTGCTGAATACACCTTTTTCTTTGGTGAGACTTTAAAGTTTTACAGTATTTAAAATTACTTCAAACAAAAAAATGCTCAAATATATATAAAATATGAATATAAAAGATAAATTGCTCATATAAAGGATGTTGACTTGTTACTTGACTGACATTAAGGTACTTTTATTAGTCTACAAATTAAGGAACAGAATGTTCTTCAGGCAGCATCTTTGGGTTATTATTTGTAATTAGCAGAAGAGATAAGCGTAATCGAGGATTTAATGTAGTTAAGCTGCTTCTGTTGTGTAGTGTGTAGTGTAAAGCCACATTTCCCTGAAGGCGTTTTAATGATACATTTGACTAAGTTGTAGCTTTGTGAGCTACATTTTTAATGTGTGTCCAACACGGGTGATGATTCAGAACGAATCAGGAATTCACTAGTTTACAGTAGTGGAATATGGAGGAAATGAATGTATTACTGTAAAGCGATTACCAAAAAAAAACCAGCCTTTTGTTAATAGAAGTGTGGCTCTGGGACTGGCTTCGGGAAAGGAGGTAATAAGCAGTTTGGGGATTTACTGGCTGCCCCAGAGAGAGAGAGAGAGAAAGAGAGAGAGAGAGAGAGAGAGAGAGAGAGAGAGAGAGAGACCTTTTTTCCTCTGTAGAAAGGAGACAAGGCCAGACACACAGAAACTCTGGGCATGGACTTCTGTAACATATAAGCCTCCAAAGCCAAGGGCCAACCACAAAGGACACACACACACACACACACATGTACACACAGACAATACCAGCATACCTAGACAGCCCACACACACAGAACAGGCAAAATGTCTACAATTAAACATTTACACTGAAGTAACTGCTTTTTGACATTATATCCAAATCCACTATAAATATAAAGTTCACTTGGTTTATGGAGCAGGAGTTATCAATCACAAAGACAAAAATGTCTTCTGTAATGTCACTGTCACTTTGTTATCATTACATAAATACAGTCAGTGTGCGTTTACATGTACAAAATAATCTGATTAATGCAAAAAAAAAAGCAAATTTTCGCAATAACCTGCCTATTGGCCTAAAACCTAGGAGTCATTATCAGATTTCTTAAAAAATGGTAACCAATATCGACTGATTCCGTCACATGTATTTCGGGCAAGTTTCAACTTGGAAACCATGCAAAGGATAAGACAAGTGATGTGATGACGACGATGGTGGTATTATTTTTATCCTACTTTTTAAACACATTTTTGTGGTCAAGAGATCCGTGTTTCCTGAACCAGCTGGCGATACTGGCAGCGCTGCCTTTTACAGCTGGAAGTGCGTTTTCACAAATAGACAACAGCAATCATGAAGAGCAATTACTGCCCACATGAGCCGTACTTAGCCATGTTTCTTTTCTTTACCAAATAAGGTATGAAACACTTGGGAGTGTGCTGTTATAGGAAAATAATCAACAACGGCGTGGTGAGATGCACAGTGCAAAGCAGAGCTACTGTTACCACAACAATGTTGTTTATTTTCCAATAACAGTACATCCTAAAGTGTTTTATTCCTCTTATACCACAGCAGTATGCCAATGATTACAATTTTTTATCTATTAATGAACAGCTCGTTGTGTTTTTTATAGTTTATAGTTACTTTTAATGTTGTGGAACATCTTACGTTATGGATTTATTGAAAAGCTTGTCATGTTACCAAGCAAACCAGAAAGCGCGAAGTTCTTTGCCCTGAAGACTTTCCCATGACGAAAAACTGACACTGGAGACTCATTCAATAAATGTTGCATAAACGTCTCCATACAGAAAAAGTCACCATATCAACCATTACATTCTTTGTTAAATAACAACACATTTTTAATACATTTCTTATTAGCCTTAGATTATGTAAAACGTCCGCTATACAAGTCCCTGTAAATTAGCTGTTACTATGGAAACGATAAGGCAGTCTATTAGAATGAGCGTATTAATATAAACCTGTGATTTGAATTACAGCCGGCATCGGTAACACCTTCTGACCAATCAGATTCGAGAAGTCAACAGCGCTGTGCTATTAACAAACGAGAACAGTGACAATTTCATTTTTACATCTGCTGATTATTTCCAAATTTCTCCTATTCTGATGCAGTGAAAAGCTGACTGTCTCGCAACAGAAAAACAAAGCGAGTATGAGCTGCGTTCCTCTCATGAGACTATGACACAGATCCAAGAACAAAAGTACAACAAGTACTGTAAACACTGCGCAACCGCAGATATGGCACACACACACACACACACACACACACACACTCTCTCTTAAGTATTCCTTCCCCCAGTCAATACGTCCTCCTCCTCCAATCTCCTCCCTCTTTGGCACAGAGATATTAACACACAAAGCGTTCATTCTTTCAGTTGGTGGCTTTTCTTTATAAAGTGAAAGTGTGCACAAGGAACCGTGTGTCCTAGCCTCTCTGTCTCAGCAAAAAAAATCATCTCTGGATCATTAAAACAAGCGCAGGTGCTTATAAAACAGCAGTACTGCAACAGGTTAGACAGAAAATCAAAGTGAAGTCAAACATGTACACAGTTGTTCATTCGTCCTCAGACTCCATTTTCTCCTTCTGAGTCATTTTTACACACATAACCCAAACGGTACACGTTTCCAAGAACATTCCTTCTCTCTCTCTCCCTCTCTTTCAGTTCTCTATGCAGGTTGTGTATCGTGTTAGAGGACAGAAATGGCTTGTTTTCATTAGAGATAGAAGAATCGTTTTTTAGATTCTCTTAAATGATTCTCCATTGATTCACAAAATGTCTTATGCATACATCTGTTTTTAATTGAAAATATGAACAGTATGAAAAATATTGTATCTGAAGACAAAAAAAAAGCAGTTACTGTCATCAAATCCCATTAAGTACTGCAACTGAGTCTTAATTAGATAAAGGATTTAGTATTTGTTTGCATTTGAATATTTGTTAGCCTGCCACAGAACAATCATTAGCAGTAGTGCTACACTGCTAATTCTTCTAATAAGTGCACAATGAAAACTTAAATATATGTAATATATTTTGTTTACACATAATCCGTTGGTTGTCATATTGTATTAGAAAATTGATACATACTTTAAACACTAAAAATTAGAAGTGAATGTAACAGAACTGGCACATCCAGATTCAGCAAGATTAGGTACACTACATAAACAGCATTGTGCTACATTTGTTTAGCTAAGTAGTTAGTTTACTAATGTTACCTCACACAGAAGTAGCTATCTGACCTCTAGCTGATTAAGTAGTTAGTTTAGCTAATGTTACCTCACACAGAAGTAGCTATTTGACCACTAGCTAGTAGCTAAGTATTTAGTTTAGCTAATGCTACCTACACACTATATCTAGCTAGTAGGTAATTAGTTAGTTTAGCTAACCTCACACAGTATTAGCTAATTGACCTCTAGCTATTAGTTTAACAGTAGTTAGTTTAACCAAAGTTACCTCACACAGTAGTAGCTATTTGACCTCTAGCTAGCCAATTTCACTAACAGTCTAGCTAATGTTAGGCTAAATGTAACTTTAAAAACAGCAGCCAGGTTTGCTAGCTTGCAAGCTAACACTAGTCCAGAGACCATATTTTGTTATTAAAACCAAAACTGTTTGCTAGCAATTATTAGCTCTACTATGGTGGCCATTTTGTGATAACAAGAGACTTGACTAGAGGGAGGGACACAGGACACAGGATCTTATACATTCTACTGTGGATTTTTTATTATTTTTTTTTTTACCTTTGAATACGTAAATATTAAGAAAATTTGAAAGGAGAAGTAAAATTCATTGTGACCCTCCTAATATAAATATATGTAGCCTAGTGTTTTTTGGGCTTTATTTGATGAAAATTTTATTGTGTTTAATATTGATTATTAAGTAGTATACTTTCTCACTTTGGCAACTTGAATTGTATGGTCAAGTATCTAGAGAATCCCACCCCTTATCTGTCTCTGTGGTGAATTTTTTCTTCACATCTTAGCAACCTGTACATTGTAGAGCTAATTTTGCTCTGTAAGGCTAAAGTCAGCGATATGGAAAAGCTGAATACTGTGGAGAAAAAAAGGAATTGAAGATGAAAATGTAGTTAGCCTCCTAAATCCATGAGGCCAAGTGCACTCTTTGAGCTAGCGAAAACTGTACTTCAACACACGAGCCCTTTATTAAAGGTTCATTAAAGAAAGGTCACTTCTCTCTGTGAAGCTTGCTAGCATGCTAGTAACCTTGAGGGATCCCTTCTTGGAGACGTGTTAATGGGCAGCAGGGACCAGTTTCACTCGCTCAAATGTACCAATGTGCGGGAGATTAACAAGCCTCTTGATTACTCTGAAGATTTGTGGAAACATTAAAGTAATCAGTAAACAATTTATATTGCTGATAGTTATCCTATTGTCAAATTGTCTCTTGAATGATGTTTGGCTAATCCACCCTGATCACCGCTTTGTGCGTGTATCGATTCGTCTGGGCTTTAGGATACCTTCCAACTTCACAGGTAATGATAACGTATCAAACGGGCATGAAAAGAGCCAGAGCCTTTCCAAAGAAAAAAAATCCAAACATAATCAATGACACTGCAGAGGGGAGATTTCCACTTCCTGAAGCGGTGCAGGTGAAATTACCACGGGATCGATACTACTACTCCCGAGAGCGGGAATAAGCACCGGCAGGAACTCCATCTGATGAAAAATATGCTCTCATAATGCAATAACACAAATTCGATTCATTCCTATATTTACTAGTTTTGCAATCGTATAGCGCAGGTTAAAATAACGGGAAGATCTTGTCGAACCATACGAGAACATGATTAACTCCAAAAAAAAACACACATCTTATTCTGATTCCAGGGATCCCTGAAAAAAAAAAACCAAAAAACAAAACTAATGACATCAGACAAAGATTTATCACTTCTTCTTTCTTACAGTGAGAGGAGACTTTCCAAGATTAATTTGAAACCAAAGTTTTTGGAGTTGTGGCAGACTGTCTGAGGAAGTGGATTCAGTGTCCTCTTTTTTCTGTGAGGAAAAAAATGCACTTTTTCTAAATAAGCAGCAAAAAAAAGATCCAGGATCAGTTACAGTTTGTGCTTGTACAGTGGAAAGATCCTACAAGGGTGAAACTAAGAGCAGTAGACTAACACTCCATTAACCCTAATTATTAAGAAATACACTATCTATGTAAACAGGAAGTGCTTGTGCACACGAATATTAGAACCCAGCACCAATCGATGTAGGTTACTGAAACAAGAGAAGAACTGTTTGGACATTTCTGGCCAAATACAAAGTGGAAGTCGTATAAATATCATCAGCGATTATCAGGTCAACCAGCTGAACACTGATGTCACGAGCAAAGTCATTTTCTGTGGTCAAAATGACGCCAAGGGCCACATATGCAAATTGTTTTACGACATACTTCATCCTCTACTCTTCACCCCTGGCCGGAAAAAAGGTCACTACGAGTGCCAACCCACTTGTGGCTCATTAGAGCAAATGTGGCAGCCGGTGCACAGGGAGGTGACGTGATAAACAAGAGGAAGAGTCTTGTGTTTTTCCTCCAGCGCTCCCTCTCGCACATCGATTTGCCCAGGATCTATATTTAGGCCATGATGTATGACAGAGAGCTCGCTGAAACAATGGTTGTGTCCCAAACAGCTCGGGGAGGAGGGGTATAGGGATGGGGAGGGAGCGGAGACATACTTGAAAATGAGCACACAGTGAGAAATGTGAGAACACGCAGAGAGAGAATTTAACAACTGCATAAATCTGGAGAGATTACAGTCGCTGTTAGAGGAACAGTGTAGACTGGAAGCACAGTACATCCTAAACTGCCACTGACAGAGTGACCACACACACACACACAGAGTAAAATATTAGTTTTACTATTTTTTTTTAGGTATTTCAATTGATTTATGTATTACTGAAGCTAAATATTCTTAAATCCAAACCTTATTATTTAACATTAAATCTTGATAAAGTTTCCATCTTTAATTTTCCAAATAAAAGTAGCCATTTTGTGAAATCTTTAGTATTTCTTTAGTGAGAAGCGGTCAAATCTTCATCTCCAGATTCTAACGTATCATCCATCTATTCAGCCATCCATCCATCTATCTATTCATCCATCATTGTGGTTGATGTAATGTAATTTAATTATTATTATTTTTATATATTATAGTTTCACAACCTTAAATTGTAATATTAATATTAATATGAAAATACATGTTTTGCTGCATTTTATTTTATGTATGTATTTATTTTATTTTATTCTATTTTATTTTTATCTCAGTGCGAGAAGACTGCAAAGGTCAGCCCAAACTTTTCTATCCCTGGCCACAGATTCCTCAGATGTTCCTCAGCCAACTGTTCCCAAGCCATCTGTGAGATATAATCTCTCCAGCATGTCATGGGTCTGCCCGGGGGTCTCTGTCCATTGGGACGTGGCCGATACCTCTCTACCTAGAGTCGAGTAGCGAGCATCCTCGTGACCTACCTCAACTGGCTCCTCTCGATCTGGAGGAGCAGCAGCTATACTCTGAGGATCTCCTGGATTATCAAACAAAAGAGAAATTTTTACAGATGTAAAAGCAAAAACACTGCAGGGCTTGTACTTAGCAACTCAGCTTTTTAAAAATGTTGAATTTTAATTCATTTTTTTTCCCAACGCTATACTCAACACTCTTGGAGCACTGGGCTATTTATGTTACTTACTACAGTAAACAGATTTTGAAAAATTGTTTTGTAGGTTTTTTTCCAGTGAGTAAAATCAAGAAAGACGAAAAAAGGTAAGGAACATTTATTAGTAAGAGATACAATTACAGCTTCAGTGGAAGCCTGTTGTCACCAATCCATCAGTCCAGTGTGATCATTAGCTTCCTGTAAACTGACACAAATAATAAAGCACTGGGGTCAAGTTCAGGCAATACTGTTTGCAGTGTGAGAGAATGAACCTGTCACAAATATGTCAGCAGCCAATGTCAAACAATTTTATTAGAACATTATATAAATTTAACCCCTTAAACTCTCATGCCTTCCCATATCTATAATTAAGAAATTCATATTTATATCATTTTATCCTAACTATTATTTTGTCATATATATGCAATTATTTTAGCTCCTGTATCCATTCTTTAGGAGCACAAAATAATAAAGGTTTACATTTACAAAGGTTGATCATAAAGTCATTTTTAATCATACCTCTGTGTTCTGTATAAACGTTCTGGTCTCATTCTGATACCAATTTGTTGGAAACGCCACACAAACAGATTACAAAAACGTGTGTCATTTTTAATATAATAAAGTTTTCTCAACAACATTTTTAGAAGCGCTTTGTACCAGTGAGATGTAAAGCTGTAACTTAAAAGTTTGCGAGACAGGAATGCTTTCAGTACAGAGGGCTTTGTGGTTTCTTGGTAGCATGAGAAGCTGAGTTTTTTTTTTGTCTTATTACTTTCAAGAGAGAAAAAAATAGAGCCTGGTGAAGGAACTACTGTTTACAGCTGCCATAACATCACAGGAACTTGTTTCGCAGACGTGTCACAACATTAAATGGATAAAAAGTATCACGTGCTGTTCTTTAATAAATAAACAAGTTGCTTTTGTTAAGATTAAAACAATTTGGGGCTTGAACTTCGGGGAGGCTCTCCACTTATTTTCTTAAAGTTTTATTCCTTATTTAATAAAACAATTTGACATCATGTAGTTTTCATTCGGGCAAAATGTTTAACATGACATAACAGATAATAAAGTAATTATTAATCATCGCTAAGCACTTTCCGGTCTCTGATATCAGTTCAGCACATTGAGATTGTCAGAGATTGTCAAGCAAATTTAAGTCTGCGCTCGAAAACTGTAACAAAATGGAAACAACCGGCAAAGCTGAAAACGTGTTAGTGAGGCAGTCCAGCCTAACCGGCATTGTGAGAAGGAAACCGTTAAAGACAACAGATCAGTGGTACGGGTCAAACACTCGAACGCTCTCTCTGCATTAAAACAAATGTCTCGAACACGCACACACTCAAAAAATGCAAAAAGTTTACATGGAGATTTTACTGCAATTAATGAGGAAAATATCAGCGAGAACACGAGGCAGAGTTAAAATCCCAGAAAGACTGACACGGAAAGTGTGTGAACAGAAGTCAATACAGGAAGTCATAAAAAAGGATGACGTCTTGATGGCTATTTATCCAACGACACTCTGACACATTTTAAGGCGGCTATTTTAAAACAACAACAGGAGGAAAAGTCTAAAATCAGGGAAGAATTCAAACAGAGGAAATGTTCTGAAAAATCGGCCATTTGTGCCGAGGGGGAAGTTCCTCTTCAAATGACTGGTACAGTCCAGGTTGTGTCATTTCTGAGGCAATCAACAGCAAAGAACATGGCGTAAGTAGAGAGAAGTAACACAAGGTAATGTTTTTAAAATGTAAATTCCATGAAATCCATTGATCTATGTCACACTGTGTGTAATTAGACCTTAATGGGAAATATGAACGTGTGAAATGCTGCTTGAAGGCTAAAAAATCTGAATAATGCAAATCCTAAACATTAACAGTAATGCAGGGCTACCAGATAGGAAAACATACATTTCGAATTCGATAACATCATGGTAACATCATGACAATTCTTGATTCTTATTGGACAAAAGGTGTTGATTAATTTTCTCTAACAGCAGCTCAGACAATAGGTACAGCTACAAGGCAAACTGCAGGTACATACTAATGTGCTCATTCTTACACGTTTCTATATAATTATTGGGGAATTATTAATAGATTTTTACATTTTTGGAAGGATTCTGCAGTGCCAGAACTTTGTGTAACAGACAGTAGTTTTCCACTATGGGGAAGACTTCAGGCCAGAAGACTCCCTGATGTTTCTCGGTAACATCGCTAGCTGCATTTTTTTGTTTGTTTGCTTTTTGTTGGCTTATTACCTTCGAGAGAGAAAAAAATGAGAGGCTGGTGAGAGAATAACTGTTTAAATAACTGTTATAATGTAAGTGATAACAGGCACTAACTTGTTTTGATGACATTCCACAACATTGTAGGTAACTATAAACGGATGAATTGTACAATGTGACGTTCTTTAAAGAAAAATTGTTAGCACTGACAAACTTCCGTGATATAAGAGGAACATAATGTGCTGTTATTGGAAAATATTCAGTTTCAGGGTGGTAATGTGCCTCCACTCCATATTATAAACCAGTATTAAAACCACTTCTTCAAAATGATCTTGTATTATTACATATTGCCATAAATAAAGATTACATTCACAGAATTCACTGATGCATGACTTGAATGTTCATCAAGTTCATTAAGTAAAAATATTCAATTCCTTTTATTCCATATTTTCCAATGTATGTATGATAGCTGAATACTTTGCAACTGGCAAACATTACTGCTGTTAAGTACATTTTATTCAGAAGCACAGCCTAATCGACTTTTAAAATTTTCACTGAAAACCTCCATCTTACATATTTGGCTCGTAAGACTGGGGACTAAGGGGGAACTAAGAACCCTGTGGTGAAGGTATCTCAGTTATCTCCCAGGTTTTCGCTACAGATAGATAGATAGCACACTATCAATGACCCAAAATCAAAATGGCTCCTCTAAAAGAATTTTGCTCTAAAGACTAGGATCAAATATGACTACAGCGCCAGAAGACGCAGAATTATTTCCATAAATTCTGGGACAACATGATTTCATCCTCTACTTGCCTCATTGACCTCGGGTACAAATATACTGAAGGGGCAGAAAATTGACTGGCTGTCATGAAGAAGTAATATAGTTTTACATGGTTACTATATTGCCTCTTCTCAAACCAAGGTCATTTATGTGCAGGAAGATTTTATGAGCAGGATGATGACTCTACAGTAGTGTCTAAATGCACACTTGACCCAGGTCCCTTGTGCTTGATTTTTTTTTTTAATTTTGTTATTTTGCTCTGATATTCATGAACTGTGCTATTCAGGGAAAGTTTGGTCCAAGCAGGGCACGAAAAATGTGTGAATGCTGACGGACGTCTCACGTTCTCGCAAACGTCTCACTCATCTCCTCAGGAGAGGCTAATAAAACCAGCGCGCTGTTGCAATATTGCTTCACCATTTGCATTCGGAGCAGCAAGTGATTCACAAAACTCCACTTAACACACACTTGGGGGCACGTCTCAGCTTCCTGGTGCGTCACCAGCAACCCTGAGCACTTCTGATTGCAGAAGCATGTCACACACTCGTCATATGATTATACGAGTCAAATAACACTTGCGCCTTAGAGTCAGCCGCAATGATCTATTTATCATGATGATTATGATGTTTTGAGTGGGGGCGCAGAGATGAATCGAGCTAAATTAATATACACTCGCTAGCCACTTTAATAGGAACACCTACTGTACACCTGCTCGTTCGTTATCCAATCAGCCAATCATGTGGCAGCAGCACAATCTATAAAATCATTGCAGATACATTTCAAGAGCTTCAGTTAATGTTCACACAAACATCAGAATGGGGAAAAATGTGATCTCAGTGACTTTGATCATGGGTGCTGGTGCTAGACAGTGGTTGAGTTGTTGGAGTGAGTACTTCAGAAACTGCTGAACTCCTGGGATTTTCATACACAACAGTGTCTACAGTTTACACAGAATGGTGAGAAAAACAAAAACCATGTCCAAATACCTCTGAGCCCCTGAAAACTGAAGTACTTTACTTAAAATGGCTGTAATTCCTAAATGGTAAATGCCATATGTTTGTGGAACCTCTTAAAATAAAGCTGAAAGTCTACACTTCGAACACATCTTGATTGTTTTATTTCAAATCCATTGTGGTGGTGTCTAAAGGCAAAATCACAAAAACTGTGTCATTGTCCAAATACTTCCGGACCTGACTGTATATGAGATCATCTTGCTAGTAAAGGTGATGCGGATAAGACCATTTTATTGTCCCTAAATCAGTGAATAGAATATGAAGGTAATTAGCATACTGTAGATCAGAATGAGGAGCTTTTGAAAAGCGTTTTCTCTGTCAGGCACAAAACAGTACTAATGCTATTATTTAAGTAAGGGAAAAGAAAACAGCCACGAAGCCCTCGTTCATGAAGACTTCAGTGTGGTAGAAAAGTTGCAGTTGAAACCTTGATCTTTACAAAGCACTGACACTGGAGACTCCTTCCAAAATTGCTAAATAAATGTCTCCTCACAGAAAGCTCCACCAGATCAACAATCACAGATGTTTCTTTGATCAGTTTATGTCGCACGTCCGTCATACAAGTTTCTGTGAATTACTATAGAAACATTAATATAGAATGAGCGCATTAATATAAACCTCTGATGTGTAGCTGGAAGTACTATAAGAGTTCATCAAGCACTCAGATTTAACAATTCGATCACAGTAATCAACAGCTGTAATATAATAATGCTGAATAATAATTAAACATTAATAACAATATTATTACTAAAATGTTGACTTACTATGTAGCAATCTATTCAACCACTCAGAGCTTATTCAGTTATTAATCATAAAGCGCATTATTCAGTATATACAAGAGTGAGGAATGTAAGTACGGGCTCAGTATCAGGGGCCAATATAATGTATCGTGAAAATAGTTAATGGGTTTAATGTAATTAGTATGAAAAAGGCTAAATTCATGTTCATTCATGATGTGCTTACTCTGAACAAATCAAGAACCTGCTGTTATTTTCATATCAATAATGAAAATTTAACGTAGTAATAACGTAGTAACTAATATAATCTAAACTAAATAAACTTTAGATGAGAAATCAAAACACTCTTACAAAGGAACACAAAATTGGCAAACCCGTGATGTTTTTTTCATTACACACCCAGTCATGACATCATCATGAACGGCACTATGCGATTTTTCTAGGGACAAATAAAAGCGAATTATCAACATGGCTAATTCGTCCCATGGCCTGAACTCACCAACCCATCTAATACGCAGGGTCTTATCTCTGAGTTTTTGACTGCAGACTATCACTTACTCTCTCTTATACACTTACACACACACACACACACAGTTCTTCCTGCCATGCCTGGACTCCCCTCCTTAAGCCTCTCAATAGCTGGATAAGCACTAGTCTGTAGAGGGTCAGCTCAGGGTGCAAGCCCCCCATTAGGTGATGCTCAGGGCTTCATTCATGGCCCTGTCCTTCCCCTGACCCCTTCAACAAAGGTCACTTGAAAAAGAAGGAGTGTGGGAAAACAAGGGTCGAGGCTGACATTCAGGGAGTGTTTTTTTTTGTTTGTTTTTGTTTTTGACCAAAGCAACTAGACTTGGTGCTGCGTTTGACTAAAACTCGTAACTCTGTATTACTCACTTCTAAAAAAAACAACTTGAAATTCCTACTCAGTGCCCTCAAGTTCAGCATATGACATATCAAAATGGCTGCTTACACCATAAAGTATCACTTCTCTTTTATATGAGATTTGAGAGTGAGAGAGCGAGAGAGAGAGTATGCAACAGTGTAGCAGAAGTACCTAGTATCTAAAGCTACAGTCACTGTAGAACCTTGATGTTATTGTCTTCTAGTAAAAAAAAAAAAATAGTCATGACAAAAATAAAGACAGAAGATTAGCAATAACAAAGTCCTCATTTTGGGGCAGTTAGCAGTATAGAGCCCATCGTTTCACCTGTAGCTAGTGATACTATGGTAAAAATGAAAACACCTTCGCTTTATAAATGCAATACTTTTCTTCCTAACTTAATTTATGAGTACTAAATCAATTATATATACACACAGTTTTTCCACTGTGAGAATCAGCCTTTCTTACTAACTTGTCCAAGCTAGGTGCTAGCTGGGTTGTAGTTGGCCAGTTAGCTAGCTTGCTAACTGGCCTACTACAAACGGTACAAGACAAATGTAAAAGAGTCAAACCAGTAAACCAGTCTTGTGACTGTCTGTACAGCATGAAGCCTTTTGAAGTACTTCCTCCTTAGAGTTCACATCCAAAGCAGTTGTATTATGGGCGGATGATGTAAATGTCATGTATGTCATGTTTTGCCTAAAATTACTCGTACAATAGTTCTGCAGCAAATTACATTGAAATAAAATGTGTGTGAAATAAAAATAAAGTGTGACTAGCGAACCCTAAGGAGCAGTGTTGTAATAAGCAGACAAAACAACATGGCCTCAGAAAGTGCAAATTTGTAACAATTTAATTAAAGGTTATGAAGGTTAAGGAGTATGAACTTAGGCAGAGTTAGGTAGAGGTAGTTTGTACTTTTTCTTACGACTTATTTTTATGTAATTAAATGAAAGCCAACCACACTGCCTTCAGTAGTTTAAATTTGTGGGAATTTTTCATGAGCTCAAAGTTGGACAAAATGACTAAGGAGAGAAATTGAGAAAAAAATCTACCCTAGGATTGTTACTCTTACATTACATTATGAATCTAATACCCACATCTCATGAAATATTTTGACAAGCGAGACATGCTTGGCATGACAACAGCCCAGACTAATAAGCAATGGCACACACACAAAGGCTGAAAGCATGACTTAAGGCTTCACATCATCTTTCGCCCCAATAGGATTACTACAGAGCGACATTATCTGCCTTTTATTCTGCCACTGTCAACAATCGATAAATCTGGCGCAGAGAGACAGGAAAGGGGGGTGTACTGTAGAGATTATTGGACTTAATCTTGTCCTGTCATTTACTCAATGCAGCTGAGTGACACAGTTATGTGTTGTGTGAAAGTGTGTGTGCATATGTCTGTAAACTGTGATGAGAATAAATATATCCAGTCAATTTTCTCTCTGTGAATGAAATGTAGACTGCTCTTAACCAGAGATGAGGACTCAGACTTGAGCTGCACTTGAGTCGCTCATTGATTGACTCGCAACTTGACTCAAACTGACTCGCTGAATATGCTCCAGAATTCTGAACACTTGCAGCAGACGGCAGGTGGAAGGAGCCAGCTCTCACTGCTGCTTTCTGCCAAGGATTCAGACACTGGATTCTCTCCGTGACCTAGCCATTTTCTCTCTTGCAAGAGAGAAGACAAGCACCCTCCTTCTCCATCCTGCCTCGTCAAGAGGAGAATCGGAATCCGTGCACATTGGGTACGCTCAACCTACCGCAGCAGAAAGTCTACAGCGCAGAGGGAGGAGTGTGTGTTTCTACTGTAGAGAAGCCACTCACCTCACTGCACAATGTCCAACATGCCCACAAATGTGAGAGGCTCTGCTAAGGGGAAAGTGCATGGTAGACAAGCTTCATGCTAATGTGGTGAGTAACCAACTATCTTCTCCTTCATAAACCTTTTATACTGAAGGTGCTCATGGGGAAATCAAGAGCTTGACTCCGAGTTACAATCCCACACATCACCCGAACATCTTCAAGCCTTGGAACGGTCAGACCAGTAGGGGTGGGAGTCATCACCCGTTGCACTCCATTGTTGAGTCTGGAGACAGTGTCCTATGCCAGGAGAACATCTCATTCCTGGTTACTGCTTCACCCAAGAACCCGGTTGGACCCAAGCAGAAATTCCCATAGCCACCCTCCAAAATCTAGTGGAAAGCCTTCCCAAAAGAGTGAAGCTTAATATAACAGCAAAGACGGGCTAAATCTGTCATGGGATAATCAACATGCACATATGGGTGTAACTGGTCAGGTGTCCACATACTTGGTCATGTAGTGTACCTCCATGTTACTCAGAGTACCACAAAGTGTTTAGTAAAGCCATGGCATGGTTACTTCCTGTGGACTGCTCCTACCACTAATGCCCAACCATTGGTGTGTGGTTTTCAGAAGAGTCTGAATGATGGCACACACAAGAACCTGGAACAAGCAGTAAGCCAAAACAACAAGTTTGTAAATCACCACCATGTTGCACCAACCTTTGAAGGGCCAACACATCCGAGCATGGCCTTCATGTATGCCAAGGATGCAGGACGTTGCTCCATCAAGCCATTGAAGATTCTTTGACGCAACAGTGAGGTAACCTGTAATCTTTAACTGCCGAGAAAGTATCACTCATACCTCACATTTCATATGTCCCTTTTGAAAGCCTTGGTGCCTAGTTCTTTAGATGAATGATCACCAGGAAACAGCCTCTTCTATTAGGGAAATGGGACATCCCGGACTTTTACTGCAGACATGGGGAAGGTACAATGCAATTGCTGATCAACTGGGAGAGATTTTGACTTGAGGCGATGCTGGCTTGGATAGCATGTAACGTGTTCATTACATGTAATGGATAACAGGTAACGGACATAACGGACATTTTTAACACTTATACGGACTGAGGAAAATCCTTGCATTTAAAAAGTGGGTGTCCGTCAAATTTCATTCTATGCTCTAATATTTCAGTGGCTTTTTCTTCCATCCTTCCCCCACTCTAAAGTCCATAGCCGTGGTCAGTAGTTGCAAGAGCCCCAGTGAGCCATGAGATAATGCAAATGGCTCTATAAATAGTGTAGATTCAGCTGATCCCACTCTCAATGAAACACTCAAGGAGTCACACACACCATGCAAAATCAAAGTTGCCTGCATACCAACATCCTCTCTCTCCCTCTCTCTCTCTCTCTCTCTCTCTCTCTCTCTCTCTCTCTAGCATCTGTGTGTCTCCCTGTGGTCCTGCAAATCCTGGGGAAGAGCATCTGGAAAATGATACGGCTCCACTTTTATCTCAAGAGTCCATTTCGAAGGTTATAAGGGCTCATCATAAAAGTCGCATGCATTATTAGCATCATCGCAGCCATAATATGTGTAATAATAGAAATTAGGCCACTCCTGCAACATCCGTTTAGGGACTCTAATGAGATGCGGTAGAAAGCAGTGTGCATCAGCAGTTAGTGTGCTCTTGAAAACCCTTGTCCTTAACACAAACACAGAAGCACTGCGAAAAATATCAGACAATTTTCCGTCTCAACTAATCAATAGCCAAAGCATACAAACCCACCACACACACACACACACACACACACACACACACCGTATCTAGTGCACTATTCCGCAGCCTCACCTTCAAGCTCATGGTGTATGATGTCACTCAAATTGGGTACGTCGCCCCACCAGAAGATCCAGAGCTCCTTGGCGTCAGGTTTGAGTCTGCGTCGCCAAACACACAGCAGGTTGGCTTGCACGCAGCGTGTAAAGCTGCACAGCACCGGGTCATCCTGTGCTGGAGCCGAGATCACGGGTCCATATTCGCCACCGCCACGGAAGTTGTAGCAGCGCCATTTGATGCCCGTCAACTCCGCCTACCAGAGACCAAGAGAAAGAAGCTTAAAATAAGAAGGAAAGAAGATGAACCAGTTTCACATTGCAGAATGTTAGCATTTACAATGTAAAGGCTTTTTTTTTTTTTTTTTTTTTTTTGTAAAGGGTCATTTGCTACATTTAGCCATGTTTTTTAATTGGCTGAGTCCCGAATGGTCTTTTTTTGGGGACATACACTGCACTACATAGAGTTTACAATGCCTTGTAGTAAATAGGATGCCATTTTGGTTTTAGTTGGTTTTTAGAGTGTGGTTTAAAAGTGTATAATTTGTTAAACAGAAATACAGTCCTGTGATAAGATGAGTTAGAAAAGGTTGATGACTGCATAAATAAAATAAGTCATTTTTAATAAATAAAAAATTAAGTAATATATTACTTTTCCCATATTTTCATGTAGCGCTATTGCTAATGTTGACTTTGTCTATAACAATGTAAAACTGTATGCTCATTATTATTCCAAAAAAATTCTTTATTTGTAAAAGTGAAAACGAATTAAGAATTTTATGGCTCTTGTCTGCGATCACGCTGACTGCCAACATTAGCCATGTCACCTAGCTCGCAATCGCATAATGCTAGTTATATTGTGAGTCTGACACTTCCTTACTCTTACTCAAGTAGTATTTGGATGGCTACTTTTACTTTTATTGGAGACATTGTTTTAAACACCAGTACTTTTACTTTAATTAGGGTTTTTGGCTACTTTACCCACTTGCTCGTGTTAGGCTCATGTTAAGCACTATTAGGCAACGTTCTCTATTACTGAAATTTGCAGTGGCAGATCAGAGATACAATGAAGAGCTCCTTGGCAAAGATTCTCCAGATAATTCACAAGTATCTATTAATGGTGTGCTTATGACCCTCGTTTCCTGGGTAGTCATTTCCTGAAAATTACTGTTGCTGTATAAATGCTATAACAATTTGCATATGGGATGGAAACAATAGAATCTCTTAGACAGAGTTACAAAGAAAAGTAGTGGCAGGAGCAGGAAGGATAAAGAGACAGCAGGAACAGGAAAGGGGACGCAAAAAAAAGCAGTCTTTCTCAGCTAGAACGACTTGAAATCTGGAACAGACGATTTTAAAGAGTGAGCAATAAGTAGACTGACACGGGGGAAAAAAACCACAAAAAAAAGTGAGTGGAGGAGAAGACCGAGACAGAAAAAAAAAACCGAGGTAGGAGAGAGTGAGAGAAATCCTGTCAGAGTGAATCACTCGCTATTTGACGTCTCCTTTGCACGGCTTGATGGAAAGCCGTATGGTACTCCCGTGCCGCAGCCGGGCTCTGTCAAACACAGGCTGACACTCAGACTATTGATGAGCAGTCAAAAGAGCAGCACGCCGATGATGTTCAAATAGAGATATCGCTGCGTTTTGTGGGAAACAGAAATGAAGGCAAAAGCGGAATGTCCTGGTTCAGGTCCTTTCAGAGAGAAGGGCACAGATTTGGGATTGCAGAATATTTCCCTGAGAGCTAAAGAGAGGAGAGAAGGAAGAAATATAGCAAGTACTGTTACTTCAAAAAAAAAAAAAAAAAAAAAA
>CM041001.1:4872959-4898160 GCA_022985145.1 Pangasius djambal | reverse complement strand
AGTAAGACCTAGAAAGTCTAGCAGATCAAGTAACATGCTAGTCCTTACACAGGCTTTCAAACCCAGCAGCAGCAATGATTAAAACCACTCAGTGTAAATAAATAGAGATGGGGCTTCTGTGTTAAATCATGGTGAAGGTTCATCTTCTGTCTATGAATGGGTTTTAGCAATATGTTTTGCATTCTGTCATAAGAATATGTTTTTCACAGAAATCGAAAACTGTCACTTACGTCATACGGAGGCAATATTACAATTTTCCGATCAATGTTAAAGTTTCAAAGACATTTTTATTTATTTCAAAGCTTCACCTGTCTTCAGACAAAAATAGATTTTTTTTGTACAGTTAGGCCAAATCTGAACCCTTTCCTATTCACTATATATGCTCACTACATGGGGTATAATTGAGCTGTAGCATCTTTAGTATTGTCCATAGAACCCCATTTGAGATTCAGCCACACAAAAAGAAAATGGCGGAATGTAGCGATGTTTTCTTTTTCGTTACAGATTTACAAGTAGGACTGAAATGTCCCTTCTGGGGGACACCACGCTGGTCTTTAAATGCTTCATTCAAACTACACAAGCACTGCTGCTGGATCGCAACCTGGCCGCACGTGTTACAGAAGGTGCCATTAAATCTGTGTTTATGCATGTGTGTTTGCGTGTGTGTATATACTAGGCACATGTGGGCTCTTTCTTGAAAGTGAGAGCATCCATATCAGGATCTGCCAACATGTAAGCGAGAACTCCAGGCCTGAGACGTAACATCTTGCAGCTGCTTAGTTTCAGTGTGTTTGTGTGTGTGCAAGGGGGAGAGAAAATGAGAGAGAGAAAGAAGAGAGCCTGTCAATTATATATACACATACACACACATACTCTCTACATCCTAGCTTTAATCACGGAGAGTGTATAGCGGAGATATAAACACTGCCGTGTCGGTACCCAGGAACAGCCCTGAGGTTGAAAATGAGGCCGTAGGGAATGTCACAGAACTGATAACACAGAGCAGACTTAAAATGAACAAAAACTAATATCACCTATCGACCAGTGACACTTCATCATAGACAATGCCACAGTTTTTCCATACAATCTTTATAGTTGAAGTTCTTTACTCCTATTTATGCATTTGACAGCCTCGAACACACTAAAAATGTCTAAAAGCATGTTATTCAGTTACTGCTATGAATTTTTCAGCAAGCAAGCTAAAACTAGAAGTGAGCAATGCAAGTCTAGACCATTCAACATGTCCCAAGAGTTAAATATTCAGGACGCAAAAAAATTGGTTTTGGGGAAATGGTTTTCCCCAAAAGCTCCATTCATAATTCCACTTGCCTTTTATTCCACTACTGTTATTCCACAGGTGTCAAACTCAATTGCTGCCCAGGCCACGTTAGCCTTTTTTTTTAGTGTGTTCAAATTGTCATACACTGTAAAGCCAATTCATTTTGTTGGTACATAATTTATACCACAGCACTGAAATCTCAAATCTGATTGGTCAGAAGGTGTTGCAGCTCTGACAATAGTGCTGGCTGTAATTTAGATGGCAGGTATATAATAAGTATTTGGAGTATTTTCCCATAACAGAACTCCCCATAGTGTTTTATTGTTTACCTGTTCTATAGATTATGATCAAAGGTTACGTTAAAAATCTAGCAATAATATCAGAGAACATAGAGGTAACAGATAAGACAATTCATAGTATAATGTATTATTATAGGCGATTCATGTGGGCTTTATCAACTGACAAAAAGTTATTTGTTTTTTTTTTTTTGAAAAAGACAAGATATTTCAGAGAAAATAATCTCACTGCTGTGAGAGTTTCCATCCTGTTGCTGCTGTAAATACACCCTGATACATACAAGGCCCATTTCTTTCAACTTTAAACTGTTTCTGCTTTCCAACAGGAATAAGCTTTTTTAGCTTTGTGCCATACTAGTGATTTCAAGTGTAAATAAATTATTTTCCCACATGGCTGTCAAAGCTTCTTTATGAAGAAATCACTGGCTTATCTCCGCTAAGGAAAAATGCCTAGGTAATGACATACTACAGGCGATTTCAACATTATCTTTCATACTTTTCCGAGGTCAGTATAAAAAATGAGACAGCAGGCCGTATAAAGCCAGCAGAGCCTGAATTTGGCACAGCAGCCGGTAGCTCTAGAGGCCTGTGTAACAGAGCTATAGAGCCTTAAAGGCCACTCAGTAGTAAAGTTGTACAGCCCTATAGGTACCGCTTTGCTAAATGTGCACAACCCTAAACATCCTTTGTTTCTAGACGTGCACAGCCTCAAAGATCCCTCTCCATAGCAGCTAGTAGCCATAGAGGCCTTTATAATAGATCTGCACAGCCCTAAAGGCCACTCTGTATTAAAGGTGTCCAGTCATATAAGCTCCTTCTCATTAGGTGTGCATATCCCTGAAAGTCCCTCTTTATTAGAAGTGCACAGCCCTAAAGGTCCCTCTCTACAGCTGGAAGTAGTCCTAAAGGCATTTGTAATTGAAATAGTGAGCCCCAAAATCCACTCCGTATTAAGGTTGTACAGCCCAAAGTTTACATCTTTACTAAAGTCCTGAAGCCCTAAAGGCCCCTCTTTACATGAAATGCAGAGCCCTAAAGCTCTCTCTTTAACAGAAATACACAGCCCTAAAGGTCTCTGTTTACTAGAGGTGCACAGCCCTAAAGGTCCTTATCTACAGCAGAAAAAAGGTGTAAAGGCCCCTTTCTATAGCAGCCAACGGTCTTACAGTTCACTTTGTAATACAGCCTCAGAGTCCTAAAAGTCACTCTGTAGTAGATCTGTATAGCCCTAAAGGCCCCTTTTTACTAAAGAGGCACAGGCCTAAAAGCTCCTCTTTACTGGCAGTTCAAACCCTACATGCCACTATCTATAGCCACAAGCAGCCCCAATGGTCCCTCTTTACAGCAGCCAGCTGCCCTAAAGACTACACTGTAACAGAGCCTCAGAGCCCTAAAATAGTAGAGCTGCACAGCCCTAAACACTCTTTCTAATCTAGCAGCACAATCCTAAAGGCCACTCTTATCAGCAATACAGCCCTAAAGGTCCCATTCCAAAGCAGCAAGCAGTTCTAAAGGCCACTCTCTTCTACAAGCACTCTTCTACTACAGCTGCAGTGTCCCAAAGGGCACACTATTGTAGGGCTTAAGGCCCCTCCCTTAGCAGCACGACTCTAAAGAGCCCTCTAGGCAATGCTTTGATATGTCAATGTGTCTGCCATATTGGAAAGGACTGATTTGACTGTAGGCCAATGGGGAGATGCAGGTCTACTGTAATAAAATCCCAGATGCAATAAATGTTTGTACATTGCAGGTAGTGCAAATATAACTACACTGTTGCTATTTTGTGGAAAAAATGTACAGCTGGACAGAAATGACCCTAAACCAAGCAAAGACACAAATATCAGCAGATTCTACATCTGAATGAAATAAAATCACGAAGTGTAAATGCAAATATCTTGGCCAAAAGCCAGAGACTAAGCACGATCAAAGAGGCTAATCCTGCTAGGCAACACTCATAGTAGACTTCTGGTGTGGTATGTCAAATAAGCAAAGAGTTCGGTCAGTTAGTGAGTTGAAAAGAATCCAAAAGAAACGCAAAGCGCAGAGTGTGCATACAATATTTCTTTAAAAAAGAAAATGACTGGTAAATTCTGACCTCTTCTTTCTGAATAACATAAGCAAACATTTAGGCTAATAATTTGAAAGCATTTGTACACAAAGCACAAAACTGCAAGACAAGTGCATGTTTGCCAGAGAAGGTGTGTCACATTTAGACAAATTTACTCTACGACAACTGTGATTTTGATGGGAAAAGCAAACATGAACGAGTGATAGGGACTTTATCAAGATTTGCAAACAATGTTCTACCACATGCATGAGAACAACTGACACAGCAAATCTCTCAGAAGCTAACCAAAACCGAAACTGAAAGAAGAAAACGGAGGAAACGTTATGTTTCTGCAGAATGTAATCCACTTTGCAACCTACACTACACAAACACTGGTGCTAAAATGATTCCTAGAGGTTGTAGCATGCCTATCTTATGCAACTCTCCAGGAATAATAAACTCACAAGCATGTGGTCTCAGGTGACACGGTCACATGCATGCAAATTTATGTACTGTCCTGAACCAGACCTGCGATGATTGAGTGGCATGAAAAATAACAGCATTACAATTTTTTATGCAAGCAGCATGTATCAGAGCTAAGGGATTTCATTGAGTCTATGGCACGCTTTGGCACTCTCTAACCGAGTACTTTGCTGCTCCATTGACTGAACAGTCGAGCGGCCCTTTTGTTATCGTACCAGGTAAGCAAACACAAAAGTCCCCATTCATAAAAAAGCCAACAAGCGCTCTCCAAAGAGCCGGCTTCAGAGGGAGCCTGTAAACTGTCACAGCAGTGAGTTTATGATTAGATACACGAAGTCTACTACGCCGCTGAGAGAAGCCGTTTATCACGCTGGGGATATACTGAATAATACAATCCAAACTGAATTTTACAGTCGGATTATAATGGCACTCTTGTTAGAGTATATTCGCCTACCCTCACTGCATGCGTAATTATATGCTGTGTAACTTCCATACAGCTTCACGCTATTACATTGCATTGCTGCACAATGTTGTGTATTGCTGCTAATTACACTTGTACAAGGGAGTGGTTACTAAGTAATACACATACAATGGTGTCAGCCAATTATAGACAGAAGAAAAGAAATTAAAAGATATAAAAGCAGGAATAACAGGTCAGCTCAGCACAGAACTGAAATACAGAACGAGTGTGTATTTATCTGTCAGTACCTCCCTCTGATTACAGCTCCCAAGGACTTGCCGTCAAACAACTGAAAACAAGTGAGATAACCGGAGAGAATCACATCACTGGTTGTACATTCAGACACCCAGGCAGTGTTTCACAAAAGATCAAATACTAGTCAAAGTTAAAAGGCTGATCAGTGATCATTCATGGACACTTTTTATTTCTGAGTGCTAAGAGTCCCCATGTGTCTCTGAGGTTTAAAAGATCACAGAGAGAAAACAGGTGAATTATACTTCCGTTTACTCCTCGTATTTAATTATTGTCGTCAATGTATTTAATCAATTTGTATTTCTATCCAAGCAAATTTCTACATTTAATCATAAAATCTTTTTCAACTGCAAATACTGCGTTAAGATTAAACGTTTCAACCTAATCTCTATTTACAATATCTGCAGCTTCTGTGTAATTATAATCCACAAGAATTTCAACACTAAACTTTTCCTAAACTAAAAAGCAATAGAAAACCGGTTTATGGAAACTCCCTTGTAATGGA
This sequence comes from Pangasius djambal, assembly GCA_022985145.1. Classification (NCBI taxonomy): domain Eukaryota; kingdom Metazoa; phylum Chordata; class Actinopteri; order Siluriformes; family Pangasiidae; genus Pangasius; species Pangasius djambal. Next base: position 4,892,838 of record CM041001.1, on the reverse strand, counting down.
AGCCTAAAGGCAGTTGTTGAACTTCGTCAATAAATGTTTATGTGAGACGTATTTTTGCTACCACATGCTTATGAATTCTTAAAGCTATTTTATAAATGAGGCTCTAAATCTGTGTAATTTGTCCTTTGAAAGATGGGACTGTTTTCTTCAGAGGGAAGGATCTATGGTTGAGCAAGTCTGATGATGCACAAACCTTTCGGAAAGTTTAAGCAACCAGAACTGCTTTATTCTGAGAAAAAAATAGAAAAAATATAATCTTAGGATCAGAAAGACATATAAGTCAAACCTTGTCATGTTCTGATGAGAAAAATATATATCATCTTAATAATCATATCATAATAAAACTTTAATAAAAAAAAATTAAACAGTTTTAAATATTTATTGATGGACAAATGCCCATAGACCACCATTAGTCTGAAATACCACAAGTATGAAGTAAACTGAAAATTTCTTAAGAAACATCATTGTCCAGAATAATCACACATACAGTATGGGCATGCTGGATAGAGATTAGGTTCAATTGCTGCTTAAAGTGTGACAAACTTCTGCAAATAATATGGCTCAATTTGAGCGTTTAAAACCCCATCCTTACCCTATATCATTGCTTATAATAGTTATGAACAGTATTTGCATGAGTTTAAACAAATTATCTTGATTTGGGTCTTTCTGTTCTGTTACAAAACACATTGAAAGCAGAAGAGGAACTGGCTAACCAAGTCTCATCCTTGATCCAACAAAGGAAAAAGCTAACTGTCTTTTCTCAAGAAGGAGGAAGACTGACTTCCTGCTGTTTCAAGGACTGTGCAAACAACTTGAGCCATTGGAATCAGGTTAACCTGATTGACTGGATCTGGTTTGTCCATGGATTTGTCTTTTTTTCGTTATATTGTACAGAAGCTAGGCTAACACCACAGCATATGAGTAAAAAGTATGAACAATTCAAAATATGATAACCATGTTTGATAACCATATAACTGTTTGAGGTTTAACATTTTCAAAAAATGTGATAGTGCTACAGTGCAGATTGAGACCTAAAATAGATTTTAAAAAAACATGAAATAAGTGGAATTTGGAGAATTGTTTCTGTGGTTTTGTACATCACAGGAATCCAATAACTGTATGTCTGTAAACTTGACATTATTTCTATTAATCTGTATTGGATTAATAGAAATAATGTCAAAGGAACCAGCAATAAGTACCCCAACAACATCCAGTAAAATGTAAGAAGTTCAGCTTGGTTAGCTTCATAGCGTGCATTACCTCAGCTCACTCGAATAGTGCCATAGTTACAGTACCTCACCTTGCTCAGTTAGCACCACAACTACATTACCTTAGCGTGCTCAGTTAGCACCACAGCTACATTACCTTAACTTATTCAGTTAGCACCATAGCTACATTAACTCAGCTTGCTTGGTTAGCACCACAGCTACATTAACTCAGCTTGCTTGATTAGCACCGTAGCTACCTTTCCTCAGCTTGCTTGGATAGCAACATAGCCTATTACCTCAGCTGGCAAGGTAAGCGCATTGCCACATCAGCTTGCTTGGTTAGCTCCACAGCATTTGTGAGCTCAGCTCCATCAGCTTTTTTTTTTTTTCAAAACTCCAATTAAACAACAAAAATGAGAAATTAATGGAATATTGGGGCAACATTTATGTTTTCAGGGTATGTAATCATTTTTTAATTAAAAAAAAATGCTAAAGATCTTTTAATTGCCTTGTTATGAGAATTGCTTTTAGCCTTCAGTAATTTAACAGAACAATATCTTCTCTGAATTATACCTGGTACAATTGTTCCTTAAAATGTAAGCAACCTGGATTTAAAAATGTGACATTTTTTGACACAACTGCAATTGAAAGTAAAATTAAGTGAACACCCCCCTCCCCCCCCCAAACACACACACACACACACACACACACACACACACACACATACTTACTTGGTATATAATAATGCTAATGTTGTATCTATTTCAGATTTCCTTATCTCTGTATATTTTCACACCGATAACTGTCACACCCTTATATTTGGGGCACAAAGAAAGACTGTGAGTCAGGTGTGCAGTCCAGCACCACTAAGCCTCTCACCTCTACAGGGCATTCTGTGATGGGAATATGGCACTGCAAGGCGTAGCAGGGAGGTGGCCCTACAAGGTAAAAGTAAGCGACCTAATTAGAGCAGTTTGGTGTCCCTCGGGCAGAGCGATGGATGGATCTGCCAGTCAAGAGATTCACCTTTCACAGAGGGAGGGGCTGGCTGTGGAAACGAGCCAAAGTGTGACAAACAAAGCTGCCTGGAACCCTAACATTTGCACAAAGATACAAGTCAAGGTCCATAAAGCAGCTTCCTCTAAGGACTGGCTACCCTAAAAAACTATCCCTGTTTAGCCTGAATTATTAACCAGGCAAATAAATAAAGCAGGGCCTCCTTTACCAGATTCTCTCCTGTGTAACTTAATTAACTCTGACAGGCATGGAAAGGAAGAAGACAGAAAGAGAGAACAAGAGAGGAAGGGTGGAGGGGAAAGAGAAGGAAGTAAAAACAGTTGCTAGGCAACATATAACATCTGTAAGACTTCAGCAACTTATTCAATTTTCAAGATTCAGTCTCCAGGGTTACAGCAGACAGATAACATTGCAGGCTGTTTAGGGATCCTTTTTTTTCAGATTGACTGCAAATTACAAAGAGACGTAATTCCTGATCTTCAGCGTTCTTCTCACATGCCTCCAGAGTATAGTTTCTGACACCTGGTGCTCATTTGTGCACTCGGTTTGGAAAAACATAAGCATCTCATGACTACCAGACGATAGAATCTGACTGTAAATTCATACTGGTTAACAGTAATCCAACTAAAGCCCTGGTCAGAACAAGTGCTGAAGGTTTAGGGGATTTGCTGAGGTTTGATTCGAAAAGTGAGAAGGGAAAACAAGCTGGTGCGGAAGATTACAGGCTTGTTAGGCCTCGGTAGTATAATATTCCACAACTGAATGCACGCATGTAATCAAGTAAGTGCATAAAAGTAGCTACCTAAAGGGTAATTAGACACTAATATAACCAGCATCCTAACTGGGCAATATTATCCATATCGATCCTTTAACAAGACCTGCATTTCTGGCTTGATGATACGGATATCAGCATCAGTATGTACTTTACTAGGTGCTGGTATAGAAACATAATCAATGACAGCATGATACAAATTGAAGAGATGCTACCATCCTGAAATTGATTATTTTCCTATAACAGCACGTTTCACCCGTCTACGGGCACAATAATTTGTCAAAGATTGCAATTTTTAATTTATTAATGACGGGCAATAGATGGTTGCACTTTTAAACCATCTATAGTTACACCTGTTGTTGTGGAACATCTGCAAGACAAGTTAAATTTCTTGTTATAGTAGCTATAAAGAGTTGTTCCCTCACCTGCCTCTATTTTGTTCTATGTCTAGAGGTTAACACGACAAAAAAATTCAGCATGTCATGATAAACATGAGAAACCCAAAGTCCTCTGGCTTGAAGATATCCCCAAGGTGGAAAACTTACTGACTTTTACAAAAAGCACTGACACTGGAGACTCCTTCCATAAATGTTAAATAAATATCTTCTTACAGAAACCTCACCATAATCTGTTTATTAGATTAACCAGTTAAGATTATGTGGAGAATCCACCATACAAGTCCCTGTGAATATAGCAATAAGAGCAGCTGATGCTCTTTTTATTGAAATTTACATGCTGAAAGATCACACAAAATACTATCGAATCAGCAACAGGAGGGCAAGTTTATCTGAGGTGGGTGAAACACAACTCAAAAACGTGGGAATTTCAAACCAGTCAACGAGCAAGTCTTGACCTGTCACAGGCTCTTCCCAAACCTGCAGTCTGTCATTTGCCTACAGAGTGGGTGTGGCATTCGGTTCAGCTGCTAAAACTGTGACTGAAAGCACCTCCAGCAGCAAAGCTTGATATGCTAATGACTCCGTTATTACACCCATATTCATTGTGGTACACTGCTGATCAAGTTCGCTTATCACAGCATCTATGAGTCAAAGTCCTTGGGGTGCTCTATGAACTGTGTAATTAGGGAAGGCATATTACTTTATTCATACACATCAACACAGCCATATTACTGTTCTTCATGGGGCTTTCAATGAGCCACGGGTGTCAAATTAGGAGATCCTACTAGATCTTTGTTACTGATTACTAGATTAACTTTGGCAGTAATACTCAACCACTAAAAAAAATTACATATTTTGCAAATGTCATATCAGATGTAATACTACCTAATCTGGACTGCAGTTTCATTCATTCATCTTCAGTAACCACTTTATACTAGACAGGTAGATCCGTAGACTGTCCCAGGAATACTGGCCACAAGGTGGGAATAAGCTGTAGACACTCTAGGATACTCCAGTCCATCACACACAGATATCCACACCAATTTATACCTTGGGCAATTTACAGTCACCCAATCCATCCACCAGCATGTTTGTGGTAGATAGGAGGAAACCAGAGAACCCGGAGGAAACCCACATGGTCATGGGGAAAACATGCAAAACTCCGCATAGACAGTAAACTGAGCTCAGAATCAAACCAGGAATTACATCATTTCGGATATTCCCATTCATTTAAAAAGTACACATTGCCCTCTTATTACTAGGCACTCATGAACTGAGATATATTTATAAAGAAAAAAGGGAACTAGCGAATTCTTTTAATACCCTTTATAATGACCTCAAACCAAAGCATCCCTATTGTGGGGCAACAGATTTTCTGCTATCCTGTTGAGCACATACTGTATAAAGTGCTCATTTCAGTCCTTAACTAGACACCATGGTATCATCCCCTGTGTCAGATTAGGCTCTGGAGATTGTAGCTGAGGCCTTGCTGTGATGCAATTCAGTTAGGGCGACTCCACCGGATGAAGTCACTGCAGAAGGAGACTGGCGGGATCCAATGAGACGCTCAGATTTAGAGCCATCAATACAACTTTGAAGGGCAGCAGACTGTCGGCGATGCCGAGGACAATCGCCATCCGTTATCTGGGCTTCGCGTGTGTGTGCCTTCCTCTCTGCCAATTCTTCTTCTACTACTCCCTCGTGTCGCACCACGCGCAGGAGCACCAGTAGGCTAAGAATAGCACACACAGCTGGCACTGCAGGGCTTACATATTTCACACTCAAATCGACTCCTAAATATCAGCCACAAACGGATACATAGGCCCATACCCGAGGACCAACACAACGGATGCTCTTTAAACATTCTTCAACCCCTTGACAAGCTTGGGTTCCCCATGATTCCCAAGATCCATCATTTTACAAAGAAGGATTTATTCCTCTTTTTCCCCAAAGCTTCCATTCCTCTTAATCATTGTGCTTTGCCCAGCAGAAGTGACAAGGCTTGTTACTGGATCAATTTCTTTCTAGTATACTAATCTGTAAGAGGCGTAGGTGCTTGCGGGGGGGATGAGTCAGTGATGAATACTATTCCTAAGGGAATTATTATGAATAATATCGCTTTCAGCCAACCTCTGAGGTTGGTGTCTACAGAGGACAGCACAGTTACATCCAGATGGACTGTTGCTCTGTACAGTTGGACACCCAGTGTTTAAGTTTAGCAAGAATAAGTTAATAATCAGAGTGCCTAATCTTACCTTGCACAGTCGTTATAAAGGGATTATACCTGGCGATTTATTCACCAGGTTATTTAGCTTGATCTTCCATGTTTCCTTTTCAAAATTATCCTGTTCATACTGCTACTTCTTGCATAAAAGAGCTGAAACTTTGACAGTGTGAGCAGCTATTAGAAAAGCTCCCAACACTAACCCAACACCAGGGAAGCCCTAGCAGTCTGGGGACACAGCCGAGGCCTTCAGGTTTCCTGTCCCACTGTTGGCTAATACCAAACCTCCACAAATCTCAGTTATCTAAGGGAATTCCTTCCAACATTGTTTCAGCTCCATGTCCTTTTCACTCTTTTTTTTTTCTTGCTGGCTGTGTCGCAGAATTGTTTCCAGCCTACTCACAGCTCACTGTCTGAATACAGTTTGGTTAATAAGCGCCTTTTAGCTGATCACATTATACTGCCACTTGACAACACTTCATTACCAACGTTTCAGTCAGAGCAGCCCTGTTAGATCAGACCACAGAAATCATCCTTAAAACCATAAAATCCTCAAAAAAATATTAAAGGAAAAATCCACCCTGAATGACTATATCATTATAACTAACATGCACTCTTTGTGGTGTCTAAGATTTATTTTGTAATGAAATTCTGAGTTGATGTTTTTAGTTTAATCTTTCACCAACATGTTGGTCTATTTTCACTGGCAGTTTGCTGACAGTGGCACCATTTGGAATTCAACTCTATCTAAAGAGAGTGATGCAGCAGCACTTTAGTCTGTCCAGCTCTCTCACCTCCTCTTCTGTACATTCCGACCAAACAACTCAGCTTCCAAAACTTCAGCACTCACGCCAATACCATCACGAACGCCATCAAGCTAGTCATTTCGTAGATCAGTAGCGACATTGCATTATATAACTGCATTGCATTCTGGGACTTTAAGTCCAGTGTTTGCACCAACGTCTCTACTATTTCTATGCTGAATTTCTCATTAATATGGCATCGACTTTCATTGGAAAATGGGCGGTGAGAAATGAAGCTCTTGCTAACAGCAAAACATGAATGTTATTACTTCTAAGAAGTTATTGCATTCATGTTATTCCTTTCTAAGAAACACCAATGTGACATAAGAGCGAAACACAACTGATAACTTCTAACAGGAATAACAAAAAAAAAAAAAAAACACCATCAACCAACAAATTAGCACCAGAATCTCTGAACACATCACAACAGATTAATATAAATATATCAACAGTATAAACAATAGAAACATTTCAGGGTGAACGTTTCCTTTAATGCATCTCAAATATGTTTATGTATAGAACGTCTTCAGAAGCCTCTGAACACGTGTGTATGTTTTTGGGGTTCGTATTTTTCCCCTTCACTTCATATTTCAGTGGTGACTACAACATGAGTCAGGGCAGAGCTACAGAAAGAGAGACAGTTCCTTTCAAACTGGGCCCGGGCCTAAGCTCAGGAAATACATATCACACATAATACTTTCCTAAAGCGAAAACAGATTCCCCAGCTCCCACTCACTTGCTCTCTCTCTCTCTCTAACTCTCTCTCTCGCTCTCTCTTTTCCTCGCTCTGATTTTTTTTTCTTCTCTTCCTAACAGCAGAAAAAAATAGCTCGGGAGCTGAACAACATTCTTTAAGCTTAAACCAAAGCTCTTTTTTAAGACCCGGCCATCGTGTTTTCCTATCGATGATCAGAGTTTTCCATGTGCTCCGATTTACGTTAGACTGAGGACTTCTCTTTCCAACAGCTGAGGTTTCTTTGAATGGTTTCGTCTGTGCTTTTCTGACCACTGTTTTTTTTTTTTTTGTATGTTTTTTAGGTTGTTCAACACCCTGGGGAGGAATGTTAATCTCAGTGTCCTCCAGTAATCTTACTGTATATTTCAACAAGTGAATACAGCAATAATCATGGTTGTAGTTTCATATCTGAGAGTATTTTAATTCATGAGAAATGAACTCTCAGTTCAGCACTTTCTGTCAAAATGCAATCTCGATTATTTGAAAACTGGAGATCGGCTACTTAGATTAATTAATGTACATAATGCAAACAAGGCAGATCCGACGGCAGCAAATATCACTAATGGAATTTTCTTCTACGCTAACATACGCTAAAAAAAAAAAAAAAAAAGGTCAGTCGCTGGCTAAACCTCTCATGTTTCCTCAGGCACTGAGCATTTTAACTTCACAGGAAGCTTAAGAAAATAAACTGGGCCATCCCATACATCCCGGCCATGTCTTTAAAAAGGGGCATGACCTTAAGAGCTTGTGATCACATGTGTGAGTCAGATCAGGGGTGTCGATCTTTCTTTCTGTGATCACTCCAGACTTCAATGTGGAACCTGTCATTTGCGAATTCCCGATCCCAAATCAAACATCTTTCCTGACACTGACTCGAAGTGTTCGCTTTCGGATTTCTCTCAAATCCCTTTAATCCACAGCAGCTCTCGTAATAACAACATGACACACTGAGCGCATCAGTGCATCATACAGCGCATATTTACATGCATGGAGGATGATGATGCAATTTACACACCCTGATTGCATGAATAAAAATCACAGCGGAAGAAATTAGGTATGCAAAGATGTGACATGAGACAAGTTTCCCTTCAGGAGGATGTACAGCAGTCATGACCTCTACAGTGTGAGGGAATTTGGCTTGTAATATCCTACCCAGTGTGTCACTTTTTCCTTGGTAAACTTGCACACAGTGTTTTTTGTTTTATTGGGGTTTTTTTTTTTTAGTAGGCTGACAAGCATAGCACAGTACTAAGATTTTTTTAAATGCAAAAATAAACAGGATGATTCACTAAAAATGACTCAGTAGCCAAATAGGTTTAGTTAGGTTTAGAATGGTGTCCAAGTTTAGACCAGCCTAGTCATTAGGAAGCATAGTAAACTAGTAAACACTAGCTAGGTGGCATATGAATATTAAATTCTTCTTTTAAGCTCAATTTCAGCTCAAAAGGCTTCCAGCTCGCGTGGCCCTCGTTAATGATTGTCTAGTAACAGCGAGCTACCAGAAAACTGCTTCACCTTTGTACACTAGAATAAGGCTACATCCCTATCCTAAGCATGCTCCCTTCCACCTCGAACCCTTGCGCACTAACCATAGTCAGTTCAAGGTGTTTGTGTATATGGTTTTTTTTTAATGGTTATTTAATAGCCAATAATAATAATAATAATAATAATACTAGACAATAGTCACCGTACCAGAGAGAAAAGGTTGGAATGGCAGTCTTCGAGGCTTGCCCCGTTCGCCACCCAATTCGCTGCTGTAGTCATAGTGGTCCGCCGATGGCTTCCTCAGTGTAGGGCATGTCGAAATCCTCGATCGATCTGTATTAGGATCGAGCCCACGGTGCCAAAACGGTTCCGTATTCAAAAAGAAAACAAACAAACAAACAGGATCCCTGTTTCAAAGCCTCTGCGAACGATTGCTGAATTATTGTTTTGGAGACAAGGCGTGATGAAGGTGTGTATGTAACGGAGACTCATGCAAATCGATTCTTTGTTTCGCCGATCCGGATGTGTGTGTAAATACCGGGCTGTTTTACACTCTGAAACCGAATCATTGTCGCGCGCGATGTGGCGTGTAGCCGTGCTTTTTTAACCCGAACCAGGACACACGACGAGCCGTGTCCATGCCACATCTGCTTTCTTTTCCTCCTTTTCGTCTTCTTCTTCTTCTTCTTCTTCTTCGTCTTCTTCTTCTTCTTCTTCCCGCTTGATTGTTTTAATCATAAAAATACGAGTAATCTCACACTGCTGTAATCCACTATGGCGTTTTTGTCGTCTTCTTCAAGCACAAAATCCATCCAATTGTCTAAATATTGACCATCGGCAAGTCGCAGAAGTTTCCCATAATCCCAGTGACACGTTTTATTGAGCTGTCTCGGTTAGGAACAATAAACAGAGCGCGAGAGAGAGAGTGTGTGTGTGTGTGTGAGAGAGAGAGAGAGAGAGAGAGAGAGAGCTACCGAGATCCACGGCATTCCGCGCGAGACACGGACACGAAAAAAAACCGTGCAGCAGTTGTGTGAGGGTTTTTTTTTTTCCAAGATCTTTTTTTTTTTTTTTTTTTTTGCGCGCGCGCTATTTATAGCCTAGAATTGCATCCTTCTTCTCCAGCACGGACACCGTTCCGGTCCCGACAAACACACACACACACACACACACAGAGAGAGAGAGAGAGAGAGAGAGAGAGAAGGAATGTCCAAATCCTCGTTTCACTTTGTAGCAACACACTGCAGGGCTAAAAATAAAGCCTGACCCTCTCCGATCAGTCACGATGTTCAGCTTGAGGATGCACGATCAAGCAACAACAACAACAACAACACAATTCTTCCTCAAACGAAAAAAAAAGTTGTCAGCGCCACCAGGAACAGAGCAGAACAGCAGAAAAAAAATCTTCCTTCCTTTTTCTGTTAGATCATTACGAAACGTCCTCTCTCTCTCTCTCTCTCTCTCTCTCTCTCTCCCTCTCTTGTCTCAAGTTGCTTTGTTTGTTTCAGATCAGATCAGATTTTACAACACATTTTCCTCCATTGCCTGCATGATTACAGCACTGATGAATCTGTTTATCCTCTCAACCAAGCCTGAAATGCAACCTAATAAACACAGTGATCTGTGTAGAAACATGTCGAGGCTGGTGCAAAAAGAAAAGCTTAAAAAAAAAAAAAATCCTTTAATTGCGCATGCATGAGTAACACAGTAACACTGGCAAGTGAGCGTGTTTGTAATGAAAGGTATGCAAATAAGCTCAAGGGTTCTTTGCGTGTGTATGCACGCGCGCAGGCGTGTGTGTATGTGTGTGTGAGATAGAGAGAGAGTGTGTGTGAGAGAGAGAAAGAGAGAGAAGTGTGTGTGTGTGTGTGTGTGTGTCTATACAGTAGCTAGCATATTCTCGCGCTCTTCACGCATAGCTATGTAATGGCGGCCGCCTGCCTGCCAAAGAGACTCGCTTTCCCATTTAACCAAGTGGAGCGCTCACGTGATCAAAGCGCACGCACACTACCGTATTAAACAGTGTATTAAAATAATGAAAAAAAAAAAAAAAAAACAGCAACCCATTTTGACCTTGCGCACTGTTTATTACAGTAGGACGCAGTGCTACTGTAACAGAGGCGCCAGGTTTAGTGCTCTGATTTAGTTAAAGGGATTACATCAGTGTACTTCAATATTTGATTATAGGATTTGCTGGAGGAGAAATGTCGCAATTTCTTTAACATTAACCATTTCCCTCAATTGTAGATTGCTGTAGTAATGCACAGGCATGAGCAGACTTAATAATTGACTAAAAATTTTTAATAGTATTATTGGTGCCCTTTGAGAGAATGGGTACATAAAAATTATGCATAATCACTGAAACATCTAGAGAAACTACTAACATCCATCCATTTTCTGTACTGCTTATTCTACACAGGGTCACAGGGAGCCTGGAGCCTATCCCAGGGGACGCACTGGACGGGGTGCCAACCCATCACAGGGCACAATCGTGCACACATTCTCACACCACGGACAATTTAGAGATGTCAGTCAGCCCACAGCGCATGTCTTTGGACTGGGGAGGAAATCCCTGAAGCACAGGGAGAGACACACATAGAGCAGAGGCAGGAATCGAAAGCCCAGCCAGAGGGGTGCGAGGCAGGTGTGCTAACCACTAAGCCACCATGCCCCCCAACTACTAACATTTTCTTTAACAAAAAAAAAATCATAAGAACTTTTCTTAAACATATTCACACCTAAGGGCAATACCATACAGTGTACCAGTCCACCTTACATGTTTTTTAACAGAGGGAGGAAACTGGAGAGCCCGAAGGAAACCGACACAGACACAGGAAGAACATGTGAAACTCCACACGGACAGTACTCCGAGCTCATGATTGAACTGGGGACCCTGCAGCTGTGTGGCAGCTCTAGTACCCATCGTACCACCCTTCAGCAAATCATCATAGAGCACATTTATTCATCTTCAGTAAGCACTCTATTCTGGTCAGGGTCGTGAAACTCTGGGTGCAAGGGAGGAGTACATCCTGGATGGTATATATATATATATATATATATATATATATACATATATAGTTTATTGTAACAAGATCTGTCAAAATCATGCAAATACTTATGGACCTGACTGTATGTATATGTGTGTGTGTGTGTATATATATATATATATATATATATATATGTATATATATATATATATATATATATACATACACACACACACTCAGGTCCATAACTATTTGGACAGTGACATAATTTTCATAATTTTGCCTCTGTACACTACCACAGTGGATTTGAAATGAAGCAATCAAGATGTGATTGAAGTGTAGACTTTCAGCTTTAATTCCAGGGTTTTAACAAAAATTGCATTAAGCATTTAGGAATTACAGCCATTTTTTGCAGAGTCTCTCCATTTTCACAGGCTCAAAAGTAATTGGACAAACTAACAATCATAAATATTAGGATTATTTTTAACACTTGGATGCAAATCCTTTGCAGTCAATGACTACCCGAAATCTGGAATCCACGGACATCACCAAATGCGAAGTTTCCTTGAGATGCTTTACCAGGCCTTTACTGCAGCTGCCTTCAGTTGTTGCTTGTTTGTGGGTCTTTCTGAATTCAGTTTTGTCTTCAGTACGTGAAAAGCTTGCTCAATTGGGTTGAAGTCATCAGACATTTAATAACATTTAATTTCTTTGACTTGGGTTGCTTTTGCACTAAGTTTTGGGTCATTATTAATCTGTACTGTGAAGCACCGTCCTATGAGTTTTGCAGCATTTGACTGAATCTGAGCAGAATGTATAGACCTATACGCTTCAGAATTCATCCTGCTACTTCTATCAGCAGTCACATCATCAATAAACACCAGTGACCCAGTTCCATTGGCAGCCATACATGCCCATGCCATAACACTACTTCCACATGTTTGACAGATGATGTGGTATGATTTGGAACATGGGCCCTTTCTTTCCTTCTCCATACTCTTCTTTTCCCATCATTCTGGTACAAGTGCGGGCGTACTCACACTAGGCTCGTTTGCCTTGTACCATGCACGAGCATGATTGTTCCCACTCCCCACTCCCCTGCAGCTTTACTCGCTGACTAGAATTCCCGTTCATCAATAACGTGAGAACCAGACCAGTTATAAACCCAAATATTCTCGTCTGCACAAATTTCCAGTAAACACTGCACCTCTGCCCTAGACCAAAGTGATCTCTTTGCCGGCGTGTTCATTAAATGGAACAGTCGCATCATTGACGTCATGTTTAGAGTTCCGTGCTCGGCCTCTTCAAGCGGGCCTGGGCACAGTTCAGAACGCCTAGTGTGAGTACACATTTAATCTTACATCGGAACTGGTATTTCTGTTCTTGAGTGTTACCAGTGGTTTGCATCTTGAGGTAAACCCTCTGTATTTACATTCATGAAGGCGTCTCTTGATTGTAGACTTTGACAATGATACACCTTCTTCCTCCAGAGTGTTCTTGACTTGGCTAGATGTTGTGAAGGGGCTTTTCTTCACCAAGGAAAGAATTCTGTGATCATCCAATTTTATTGTCTTCATGTTCTTCCAGGCCTTTTGGTGTTGCTGAGCTCACCAGTGCATTCTTTCTTTTAAAGAATGTACCAAATTGTTGATTTGGCCACTACTAAAGTTCCTGTAATCTCACTGATAGGTCTGTTTTGAGAGTCATATTGAGAGTTCCCATGAACAGCTACCAGACGCAACGCTTGGAATCAACTCCGGACCTTTTATCTCCTTAATTTGTCATGAAATAATGAGGAAACAGGCCACTCCTGGCCATGAAACTGCTAATCAGTCAATTACTTTTGAGCCTATGAAAATGGAGGGACTATGTAAAAAATGACTGTAATTTCTAAACACTTAATGCAATATTTTTGCCCCTGTGTTGAATTAAAGCTGAAAATCACTTCAAAGTACACTTCAATAACATCTTATTTGCTTCATTTCAAATCCAATTTGGTGGAGAACAGAGGCAAAATTACAAAAATTGTGTCACTGCCCAAATACTTATGGGCCTGACTATATACACAGTGTGCTAGGGATTAGTATATTCTTAGGATTACATTGTACAAGTTTTGAAAAAGAAATTACAAATGGAAGTGAAAGACAGTTTTAAAGAGTAATAAATTGTGCTACAGTCACTCTAATATATAGCCTTCAAAAGTAATGGAGAGCAATGGGCAGATCCCATAATTCATAACTGATAGTGTTAGTAATTACAGTCGTCTTGAGCAAATTTGAAAGTACGCTGCCAACCATGAGTAATAATAATGAAAAGATATAACAGTTTTCAATTACTTCTCTTTATCTTTAAAAAATGGCAATCATAATCCAATAAGTGAATATTTAGATGTCATAAATCAATAGATAATAGGGAACTTTATTACTGCATTAACTGCTGCAAGTAAAACAAGGCGAAATCCAGTAGAGCCAAGTCAAATCTGAAAGGAAAACACTAAACATCAGCTGAGGAATCGATGCAGTGAGCGGTATTCAATTTGCCAAATTATGGTTATTTTGGCGAGCATTGTAAACCCCCGCTGTATCTGATAACCTCTCAGAGTGAAGTGGCTTTTGGCTTTGAGCCGTTTCTTATAGCTAGGAGGAAAAGAAGGGAGTAGAAGGGAGAGAGGGAGATGGAAGAGATATGTATCAGACTTGGCAAGAGCTGAGCCCAGCATTTATTGATCAGGTCTCTGTAGCAACACAGCAGAATTCATCTGTAGTTTCTTCACCTTGTTCAATATGTCCTCAAGGCCTGGAAAGGGCTCACTTAAACAGCATTGCAGCTTTGTTTGCGATGTGTCTTACTGTGTAAATTCTCTGATGTAGCCTAATCATCTTCGATAAATTAGAGGAAAAGTCTATGGCGGTGTCGGATAAATCATAAAGCCAGCGTTAGCATTAATTTCCTCATGGATTTATGGATTGGGGCATAATTATACTTGGTTTCTAATACTAGTATTGATTCTAAATAATGAAAATTACTTAAGGGAAACTGTACTCACTGAATTGCAAAGATTATTATGGCAAATGGTAGCAAATTATTGCTAGAAATTGTTTGTAAACACTATAGCTTGCTAGCTAGTTCTTTAATGTTAAATATTTACTCAGCTAGTTTTTTTTTTTCAACTACATTCAAGCTTAGCCCTTGATAATACATTTCATTATCTCCAAGGCATAAAATGTACATTTAGACACCACCTTCATACCAAAGTATTTGGAAGTGCCACAATAAAGCCTTTTCTTTCATCTAACCACAAATATAAGCTCCTGGAGTTCACTAGAAGCTACTGGAACCTTGACTGGAACCAGCTTCTATGACCTGATGAAACAAAAATAGAGCTTTTTGGAGATGAAAACTTAAACTGGGTGGCGTAAAAAAGAAGGATGATTATAGAGAATAGAATCTAATCCCCACTATTAGCTATGTTTTTTGTTCATGACCTTTTAAACACATCTTTACTAAGAAATAAAACACAATGGACTGCCCTGTTATAGAAAAATAATCAATGATGGGGTGGTGTGGTGTAGCCCGACATGAAGCTGCTGAGTTGCTGTTACTACCCTGTAGTTGATTATTTTTCCGATAGCAGCACATCCCAAAGTGTTTTATGCCTCTTATACCACTGCAATTTGCTAACACTGAATAAGTTAATAAGATAAAACACAGTCTGTCATATTACCAAGAAACTGTAAAGCCCTCTGTCTTGACTTTCCCATTTTGGAAAACTTAAAGTTACAGCTTTAACCTCTGGCTGTTACAAAGCACTGACACTGGAGCCTCCTTCCAAAAATACTAAACAACTTCACCTTATCAACATGTTTTTTTAATTAATTTATGTGGAGCATTCACTAAAAAAAGTCCATTATCTAAATTATAGAAACAGTAATGTAATAGAACAAGTGCATTAATCTAAACCTTGCAGCCGTAACTACTGCCAAAGTTGCTGTAATAGAAAATTAATCATCACCTTCTGGCCAATCAGAATCAAGAATTCAACAGTACCCAACATGGTTACAGATTGAATACAGCAACAGTACATTACTAACATGATACTAAAGGATTAATTACAGGTAGACTGTAAATATTAACATACCAGACAGGATAATCACTGTAATTGGTAAATTACTGTAGCAAGTTTCCAAAGTAAATTACATGGAAGTCAGAATCAAGTGGAATACAAATATATAAGTAAGCAGTGGAGAGTTAACAGGGATTAATCAAGGGCTCAGGTGAGTCTGTCTGGCAGTCCTGGGACTTGAACTCACAATCTATCAGTGACTACCAAAGAAATTAATGTCTATTAGGGAAACAGGGAAGACCCATTGGTGTAATGACCATGTCTGTTCAAGGTTTCATTATGAAAGTAAAAATGCAGTGGCAAGAGACATATAATTGTCTATTACACAATTTGGAAATGTATGGCAGTTCTTACTTTTTCTTGAAATAATTAGGCTTACTCTGATAACAACCGATATCTCTCCAAAGATTGTTGTTCACAACTCCTTTACTATGCTGACGGTTCAGAACATTACATATCACTCACGCAAATTCCAGTATGAAATGACCAGCTGGGCCTGAAACCACTTCAGGGAGTGCATAACGCAAACTTGTTATCTCGAAAAGAAAAATGCGCCTACTTTTCATAAGCACGGTCTATAAGAACAATCACAAAATAATCACATTCTGCTCTCTCTCCTTCTCCCTCTCTCTCTTTTTTCTCTATGGCATTTCCTGGAGAAGAGGCTGTCTGGGAGAAGAATAGATGGCATGCATTATAATGAACCGAGCCTGACACCGGCTCATCCATCATCCAGCCTGGGAAAATTATAGCACTCCGGACGGCACGAGAGCCACTCACAGCCACTTCGCAATGGCATGGTGCTGGCTAAAAAAACCACTCTTGTTGCCCTCGCCAAAATAAACGCACTGAGAATAAAAGGGGGGTAGTTTGGGGTGATGGCAAGATCGCAGCTATTCACATTTGGTAGGTCCTGTGTTGTCATGTCCAGCTGTTGATTGAGAATTGAAAAAATGTTGATCATGAAACAACTATTAAAGGCAAAAATGAAAGTAATGGATCATTTCAGGGTGAGCTAAGTAGGAATCAGACCATATTAGAAGCTGCAACACCTTCGTAGGCTCATGATGATTTGAATTCTGAGAATTTGCTTTTCAACAAATCTATGCATTTTAAAGGAACCTGTTTTTCAAGCCCTTTACAAATGTTTCCTGTTATGTTCACTCCCCACAGATGACACCCTTAGCTACATAAGGAATAAAACACAATGTGATGCCACTTCAAAGTTGATTAGTTTCCTAGCACCAAAGTATTTTCTTCCTCTTATACCACAGCAACTTGCCAATTGCTAACAATTTTTATGTTTTAAAGGACAATGCTATACTTTTTTCCATTAAAAGTTATAAATTATTTCATGTTTGAAAAACGAGTTTTAATTTTGTGAATTTGCTTTTCGGCAAATCAAAATTCTAAAGGAGCTTCTTTTTCAAGCACAACTTTCTCCAATCACCAAAAGAATTTTCTACTTTCAAGACCTATACAAAAGTTTCCTGGTACACTCACCCTCTGAAGGTCTGACCTTCCTCCAAACAATAAAACCACCACAGTAAAATTAATGATAAAACACAATGTGAATGCTACTCTGAAGCTGATTAGTTTCCTAGCCCGAAGTGTTTTATTCCTCTTATACCACAGCAATTTGCCAATGCTAATAATTGTTATGCTTTAAAGAACTATGTTATACTGTTATCCATTAATAGTTATTATTTTAATGATTTCATGTTAAAACAAGTTTGAATTTTGAGAATTTGCTTTTCGATCAAATTTTTAAGGAACTTCTTTTCCATCACGACTTTCTCCAATCATCAAAAGAATTGTTTTTTTTTTACTTTCGAGCCCTTTACAGATCTGAACTTCAAAGGTAAAACCACTACAGTAAAATTGTTTGCCAAACTACAACTCTAGCTATATATGGAATAAACACAATGTGATGCCACTCTGAAGTTGATTAGTTTCCTAGCCCCAAATTGTTTAATCCTCTTACACCACAGCAATTTTCCATTTGCCATCCATTTGTAGTTGTAATTAATGTTGTGGAATGTTTGCAAAATAAGTTTGATCACGTTTCAACTTCACGCAATAACCAAAAGAACTTTCGACTTTTGAGCCCTTTACAAATGCTTCAGCTACATTCACTCCCCATGGATCTGAACTTCCTCCAACAAGGATGCCATAAATTTTGTATAGTTATGAGAAATTTGCTTATATTGTTCCACTGTTATCCTGAGATAGCAGGCTTACGACTGCTCCGTGATTTTTATGGATGATGAGTTTCTGCATCCTTCCTCATTTACGACTGAGCTCCTAATTAATTCCATGCATGTCTATTTTTTTTAAAGAATGCACGAACCTTGCCAAGGTCCTAGCATGCTGCAGGAAGCCTGCCATGCCCAATAGAGTTCCCCTGATCTGTTGTTATTTCCAGCATATGGTGACTGTTTAATTTTATGTACTTTCCAACATTCCTCATCAATACCACCAATTTTTTTTTCTGCTTAGCTCAGACTGCACTTTAATTACATCAAGAAAAAGAAAAAAAAAACTTGTTTAATGCTTGAGATGAATTGCTTGGCATGAGTTGTACTCTGCAGATTACAGTTTAGCACTCATCTGTTAGGACGTCGCCAGCAAGCGTATCTCAGAAGGCAAACGTCTTTAATTCAGGCCTCACACACTGCTGCTGGCATTCTGCGCCGAATCTGCTGCCACATGCCTTGATGCATTTGCGTTGTGCCACTTCAACAGCAACAATATGTCAAACATTTGTTTCCTTCTGAAATTGGCTTTTTCTCACCATTTTGGCCAAATGAAAAGCATCAGTGAAGTCATTCATAGTTTGGTTTCATGACAGGCTGTCGAAGCCACATGGATGTTGTTGTTTTCTCAAAGAATAGAGAAGCCAATATTTGTCTAATATGACTGATTCGTCTTTACAGGCTTGACAAGGAAGATCCTAGCAAATTTATCTCCACACATTTTTTATGACTAACTGGCCGTAACTCCCATAAACTCCCATAAACAAGGTACTTTTCCACATTTCTCTACAGATTTCTGTTGTTACATAGTGACATTTATCTGCCTAGAGAACTAAAATGTATCAAAGGTGGAAAGTCCTTAAGTAACTGGACTTTATTACTATAATGTTAATTTCAGGGGATTTCTATTTTTTTTCCTGAGTAAAAGTCAAAATGAATAGTTGTACTCTTACTCAATTACACTTTAATGAAAAACTCCACTTTTTATAACAGAAATCTTTAAATCTTTAGGTTTTCCTTCACTGGAAAATGTTCAGAATGGATACCTTTGCAGTTTCTCAGGAATATGACAAGCTGCTTTTTTTATTAACTTCAAGAGAGACAAACAAGAGAGGCTGGTCTGGGATAGCCGTTATAACATAAGTCATAGCAGGAACTAACTTGTCTTACACAACATTATAAGTAACTATAATCAGACATAAACCAAGTGCTGTTCTTTAATATATTTTTATTTATTTTTTTTAGCATTGACAAATCACAAGAGTATAAGAAGAATAATACACTTTGCAACATGCTGTTACTGGACAATAATCAGCTGATTATTAAATAATGATCATTGACATGTTACACTTTTAACTTAAGTTTTTAAAGATATCCAATTAATGAGTACAATAAAAAATAAATAACTAGCCTATATAGAATACACTGTTGGAAAAAATGGATCCTCAAGGGTTCTTTGGATTATTAAAGGTTCTTAGCTGTAACTCTCTCATATAGGCAAAAACTTTGTTGTAGGGTTCGATGTAGAACCTTCAAGAATTTCCCAAGAGAGGCAAATCAAAGAGCCCTTTAGAGTTACAGACTGCACCTTTTGGAAAAAGACCAGGTGACTTTTTTTTTTCCAATCTTCAACTTCTAGCCTTCCTGTCAACTTGAACCAGAACTCTGCACTCTCTCACCAACAAGGTTTTCAAGGAACTGCCTCTCACTAGATGTTTATTTTATATTTTTTCACAGTTTCTGAAATACTCAAACCAGCCATCTTCTGAAGAAGAATCCAGGAAATAACTCCTATGTAACAGGATCCTAACAGGATATATATATATATATATATATATATATATATATATATATATATATATATATATATA